>JAMPIV010015846.1:0-39331 GCA_024509875.1 Oreohelix idahoensis
AAAATAATCAAATGCATAACATTTGGTGGCACATTGGAGAAGTACTCCACTGCCATTATCCACATTTCTACTCCCTTCTTTACAGGAGATGTGCACGCATGTCTTCTGCCGAATCCGATCGCTGATCTTATCGTCGGTCGCATTCATGGTGCGAAAGAATGCATTCTGCAACAAATTGCCGAGTGGGAAAGTGATAATATGCATACTGCAAATGCTGTAGTCACTAGAGCTCAAGCTCTAAACATGCCGCAATCTTCGCCTTCTGGAGATAATGATGACCAGAACCAAGGTGATCCCTTGGAGATTTCGCATGATTCCTTTATAAAACAGCAGGAAGATGATCCTACTCTAAAGAAATTCTTTACTCTAGCAAAAGAAGGTGATCCGAATAAGGACACGAATCGTAAATCTTGGATTACGATGAAGAATGGGGCACTTGTACGTATGGTACAAGACTCCGCTAAGTCCATTCATTCTCAAATTCTTGTGCCCAAAAATATGAGAGTTAAAATCTTACAGCACGCTTATGATTCTCAGTGTGCTGGGCATATGGGTTTTTCCCGTACTAAATCTAGAGTTCTTGCGTCTTTCTTTTGGCCGTTTGTGAACAAGGACATACAGATCTATTGTCGATCCTGTAGGGTATGTCAGGAAGTTAAATCCAAAGGTCCACGCCATGCTGCACCTATTCAGGCTGCAGATATTCCAATTCGACCATTTCAAAAAATGGCGATAGACATCATTGGTCCATTTAAGACAAAGTCTGCTAGAGGACACCAATATATCTTGACGTGTGTTGATATGTGCACACGTTGGCCAGAGGCTATCCCTCTGAAGAGCATAACTACTGCTGATATTGCAGATGCTCTTTGGCTTATATTCTCTCGTCTGGGATTTCCAGGAGAAATATTGTCAGACCATGGTACCCAACTCGTATCGGATACCATGTCTCAAGTGATGTCAACTCTTAAGATAGAAAGATCTCTGAGTAGTATTTATCATCCTATGTCCAATGGCATGGTAGAGCGTCTTAATAGAACTCTGAAAAACCTATTAGGTAAGATAACTAGGATCATCCTCAGGATTGGGACAGGGTTTTACCCGCGGCTCTCTTTGCATACAGAGAGGTCGCCAATGAACATACAGGATTTTCTCCCTTTGAACTTGTCTTTGGCGCGAAACCGCGAGGTCCTATTTCTCTACTTCATGATCTCATAACTGCTGATAATATTGTCGATGACACAAAATCCTCTTATGAATATGTCATTGCACTTAGACACAAGATTATTGAAGCATGCAAATTGGCAACTGCTTCTTCTGAATTTGCGAAACAGAAGGCAAGGCAATTTGCCAATAAGACCAGACGCTTGCGACAACTCTGTCCAGGTGACAAAGTATTGGTCCTGCTACCTTGTAGAGAAAACAGACTCCTTATTTCTTGGAAAGGTCCGTACGATGTAATATCAAAAGTTTCAGATGGCGACTATATTGTCGATACTGATGGGAAGCATAAGACCTTCCACATCAACATGCTCACGGAATTCCACGAACGTCCGGATTATTTACAACCTGTTTTCCGGGCAACGGAAGATTCACCAGTCCCACATAGACATTACTCATCACTGTCAGTAATACAGGATGAGGAAACGAGTTTCTCAGATGTGAATCTCCCTTTTCCAATGATTCCGCTTCATTCTAATGAGTCATGGAAAGATGTTGCGATTTCTCCTGAATTATCTCCAGGAGAACAGAAACAAGTTTCTGCTATGTTACAACAATTTCAGGATGTCCTTACTGACATTCCTGGTCGAACTAATGTCATTGAACACGACATTATTCTTACTGACCATAATCCTATAAGAGTCAGACCGTATCCTATCCCGATACATTTTCAAGCACAGGTAGAAAAAGAGTTGGATGAAATGATAGAGTTGGAAATAATTGAACCATCCACATCAGCATATTCTTCACCGATGGTTATCGTGCGAAAAAAAAGACAACAACATACGTCTTTGCGTTGATTATCGCAAATTGAACCAAGTGACGAAATTTGATGCTGAACCTATGCCTAGTAAAGTAATGAAGAGCTACTTACTAGACTATCGAATTCTCATTTCTTTACTAAACTCGATTTGTCTAAGGGATATTGGCAAGTTCCACTATCCGAACACGCCAAACCATTTACTGCTTTTTCGACGCCAAGGGTCTATTCCAATGGAATTTCATGCCTTTCGGCCTTATGAATGCCCCAGCGACATTCGTACGCATGATGCGTCGAATCCTATCTCATCGCTCAGATGTCATTGCATATCTTGATGACATCTGTCTTTTCAGTGATACTTGGAACGATCACTATAATGGGATAAATGAACTATTGTCTATCTTACGCGAGCATAACCTGACAGCGAAACCATCTAAAGCATTTATTGGTTTTAGCGAAATATCTTTCTTAGGTCACCGGGTTGGTCATGGTTTCCTAAAAACTGAAGACCATAATACAAGTAAGATACTTAACATTTCTATGCCTAAGACTAAAAAGCAAGTGCGAAGTCTCTTAGGTCTCATACAATTTTATGGACGATTCATTCCGAATCTGTCCTCAATTATGTCACCTCTTTCTTCTTTGTTAAAGAAAGGGTCTCCTAATATAGTCCAATGGACTCAAGAATGTCAATCCTCTTTGGATAAGGTTAAAACGATGTTTTCTACTTCACCTATCTTGGTGTTACCTACTAAAGATAAGACATTTATTCTTCGTAGTGACGCTTCATCCACTGGGATTGGAGCGGCACTAATGCAAGAGTACTCTGGAACTCTGCATCCAGTGATGTATATTTCTCGAAAACTTAATGCCGCAGAGAGAAATTACTCGGTCCTAGACCGTGAATTATTGGCTATGGTTTGGTCAATCCTTAAACTTCAAAGATTTCTTCTTGGCGCGCATTTTATTGTGGAGACTGACCAGAAAGCTCTTACAGCTATTCAGACTAAAAATCTGAAGAGCGCGAGATCAACGCGATACGCGATTGCTCTTCAGCCTTTTCATTTTTCGGTGCGAGCTATCCGTGGTTCAGAAAATGTGATGGCGGATATCTTATCGAGATGCCCACATGATTCCACCTAACTGTCAGATCTTAAGATTTCTAACATGTCTGACTTTACTACAGTTTTTCCTATGTTAAAGTATGTACTTATATGTAATATATCATACATTGTCTGTATCACTACTTAGCGGTGCATTGATGTATATTCACCGCAGGTTTTTGATATTTTTCTTATTTGGTGATCATAATGTTAAGATACCTAAGATGAACTATTGTACAAATTGTGGCATTGCCAGTATTGTGTTATGCGTTGGTGACACCTCTCGGGAGATATTTATACTCAGAGAAAAATTTTCTCTGAATCCTGAGATAGATTCTCATTGGTCGTGCTATATGACGACTTTTCCTTACATTAGGCGTTACATTTGTTTGGAATGCTTATCATCTGCGCATTGTTATTCGTGCGTTGTGAGCCTATTGTATGTTGCTCCTGGATGTATTTCAAAAAAAAAAAGTACCATTTTTTTTTCCCCGGGGGGTGTGGTAATCTGTTGCATACATATTTTTGAATGCACAGATTACAAATGTACGATATGTCTATTTAATATGGAAAATATATTGTTGTATTTAATTGGGTACGAAAATGCTTTCTTTTGTAAAGCCAGATAATCCATGTTTGATTTATACGTTTGATTATATGGATAATCTCCCTTGATATTGATCGGGCGTCAGAATACTTATATTTTGGCATTCATCATTTGTCATAGCCAGAAAATAGATTGATCGTTCTTAGAATGTTTATGGCCTGAATTCATATGTATTACATATTATTAGCGCAAGTAGATTCAGTCCTATATTGTATATTTTGTATGGGTAGGCAGGACTATATTCTTTATGCCGCTCTAGCGGAGGTATTGGTTGTCTTGGCGAGTCGTGATGAGTTCCGATATTGCCGCCTACAATGGCTGGTCACGCATTTCCAGGGTTGGTCCTTTCTAGAGTGGAAAATGATTTATGAAGTGATTTCTTCAGTAGGAGATTGTGTTTCTACAAGATTATAGTGTTAGAGACTCTCCTCATGTACTGTATTATGTACTATTCGGACTCAAGGTAAATCCACACCCTTTTGACGATCTCCTTATGGTTAGACCTAGAGGAAGCAACGTATTTTCGTGCATCGTTGGTCGTTTAACTAGATATTGTTGTAGATGACAGGTTCCATCAGCGCTTATGTCTTCATGAAGTAACCTTCTGACAAAGGGACTGTATGGTAACTCTAGAAAGTTATACTTATTCAAGTTTTGAATCAACTTTGGCTGATGATTATTCTTCTGCTGGGCGAGTGAGCGAAAGCTCAGGGTAGGAGGCCATTTTTGTATTCCTGTCATCATTATGGATCACTGTCCAGAGAACGGGTCGTGTATCTTACTATTCGGACAGTGGCATGGAGATCTCATTTATGTGAAAACCCCTTATCGTAGTTTCACAGTATGATATAAACATTGAATATAAGCAACCTAAGAACTTAGCAAGGGAAAGAAGGTTCGTCCATCGAACTCTTCATTTGTTTACCGATCCGCCTTTACTGATGCGTTCAGTCAGATAGGGGATGCGGCCATAATGTATAACAACATTGAATGCTGTTTTGTACCACCCATTATATTTGAATGTTCCATGACATGGGATCTACTATTCATGCCTGAAGATTGATGTGTCAACATGTACTTATGATCTATTCGTTCTGTCTCAGTATGTGCGTCTGAATAAACTGTATGAAAAGATTCCAGCAGTCTGCATTGGTGCCTTATAGACATGAGTGAATGAGTGCTTTAGATTGGTCAAGATACGAACATTCCATCATTCGCGTTTATAACACTCTACACTCCCACTCCATATTTACACCATCCTGCGTCGGTTGAATTGACCAAGTTAAGGGCCTGCTCTTCCTGGAGCCTCAGAGGGAAACTACTTCTTACAGCTGCCTTTGCCTTCCCTAACTCAGGACTAGAGTAAGTTACCCATTTACAGTACCGTTGGGTAGACTGGAGCATGCCTGGTATCAATTAACACAGCAGTGACATTTTACAGTCCTTTTCCACTTTTTACAAGTGTATTATAAATTTTATTAATATTATTAGACTTATTAACTATCTGTGTGTGTGTGTATGTAATCTACCACAACACATTACATATCAGTACCCTAGATTTTAACGTAGCCACATTCATTAGTAAAAAAGATATGTGTGAGGTCGTAAGTGGTAGCACGAAGGGCCTTCTGTAAATTCACAGCTACATTTATCTCAGGAGCCTTCACAGCTGACCTCATGCATCACACTAGGTAATATCACAACCATACAGTACCATCAAATCCACTACAACATCTTTGAAGCAGTTTTTTAGCAGTCATTTTGTCAGTGCCACATTTACATCGATAGTTCCTATCTTTAGCCTGTTGAATAGATGATATCCAGATCTGTTGTGGCTCGTATTGAATCTGAAGATTATCACTTGTTCTCTTCTGCTGAGCTGGTCAAATGCATCATTTTTTTATGTTTTATGCTCTGCATTCCATTTGTTTCTTTAACTGGTTCTGATAAAACTTAATTGTCAATGGAAGTAAAAAAGGGAGTTCTTTTTATTTAGAACCAACCCTGACATACATAAGGTTTGGCCTGGGCATTAGTAAACAAGTAGGAAAAGCAAAAGGGGGCAAAGAGATGTTGTTTTACAGAAGAATGTTAAAAATACAATGGACAGATAAAAAGAGTAATGAGGATGTCCTGAAGGAGGCAAAGGAAACTTATTCGTTATGTTGAAAGGAAGCAGTCCGATTTCTTTGGGCATGTTACGAGAAGAAGACAGCTGGAGTATATTATAACAAGAAAGATCGAAGGGAAAAATAGATAGAGGACAACAAAGAGAGAAACTACTGGACAGTTTGGCACCATGGCATGGAAAGAAGTCAACAACAGAATTGACGATTAGTACTAGAGATGGGAAGTTGTGAAGAGACATGATCTCCTACGCCAGCAAGCATTGTACTTGAAAAAGAAGATACATTTGGCCCCGTGTTTGAATCCTTGTGGCATCTGAACATTTGGCCCCGTGTGGATCCTGGGGGCATCTGAAAATTTGGCTCCGTGTGGATCCTGGGTGCATCTGAACATTTGGCCCCGTGTGGATCCTGGGGGCATCTGAACATTTGGCCCCGTGTGGATCCTGCGGGCATCTGAACATTTGGTCCCGTGTGAATCCTGGGGGCATCTGAACATTTGGCCCCGTGTGAATCCTGGGTACATCTGAACATTTGGCCCCGTGTGGATCCTGGGGGCATCTGAACATTTGGCCCCGTGTGGATCCTGCGGGCATCTGAACATTTGGCCCCGTGTGAATCCTGGGGGCATCTGAAGAGTCAAAGAGAGAATAGGATTACTGCTGTCTCAAGCATGTCGTAAAAGGCAATTAATCTAAGCTTGTGCAAGAGGCTGAAAACCTCAAAGTGTTACAAATTATAATATTACGTAACAAACGTCTGGAGCAGCACGTGTTCTGATACAAGCTTTATGTACGAAAAGCTAGCTGTAATGGTGGCTCCATGTTCCATTAGGAGCACAATAGGAAATAAATGAACTTTTCAAATTTTCATAGAGGGATTGTATTGTTGTTGAGAGAGGTGGATAGGAATACGAACATGTGTCCGTGTGACGGTGTTGTTTCCCATGTTCTGCAGTTGTGGCCCAACAATGGCCAAACTTAAGTATAATGCCGAGGGTCTTCAAAGGTATCAACCTTCGCTCAAGACTGCTCTAGGCAGAGATAAAAATAGAAGAGTGATGCTTCAATTTAAGGGAGCCTCAACAGGATTTTAAAGAAAAGTAAGCATAACAACAGTGATCATCTAAGCTGTCATGAACTTATTATTCTCCCGCCCCTTCTGTGATTTAATATATTATCGCTTGTATTTTCTGAGCCACCAGCTGAAGGTGATTCAGAAACTGTAAATGTAATTGCTCTCTATGTTTATATATTTCAAAGATTATGATTCATACGGTTGCAGACGTACAATTCACTCAAGAGTGATTAATCCAACTATAGCTTTAAAGTTACAGATAAACTGGTTTAATAATCACTTATCGGTTTTTCTGCTCGTTTGATCCTTAGTCGCCAACTGTCAAAGCAGTCAGTGGCCATCACGCCTGAGGGTATCTTAAGGGCAGCAACAAACTGCATCTACTTTGCTTGGTCGGCGGCCATCCTTCGTGCAGTGCTCCAGCTCTGGTTCATTATTTGCACCTCAGCCTACACAGTTCTCTGTCACGTTGTTTTTGGTCGGCCTGTCTTTCGCTTTATTTCAGGGAGCATAGAAAGTACACAGCTCTCATATAATCTTAATTTGTTGTCTGTGTTGTACTTAGAGGACTTTTGATGTTATTTAGACTAACAAAGGCTGTTATCGCTTTGTTCATTCTGTTGTTGATGTTTTGCTTGTTCCGTGGTCTGGTGTTACTATGCACCCTAAGTACGTAAATGTGTCTGTCTGTTCCAGCTTCTGCTTCCTTATTGTTATGGGCTCAGGATTGCCCCCATTGAGTGTCATAATCTGTGTCTTCTTTAGATTGATGACGTATGGTTTAACAATGTAAAATAAATCGGTGGAATTTACGAAAGATTTAGAAATGTCCATTGGTCGCGCTATTATGCTACTTAGCTTCCATTGTGGTCGGTTGGCGTCTGCTTCCGCTGCTTTTGATTCCCACAGATGCCCTCGACTGTACTTCTCTTCAATAGGCAAATATTGTGGTAGCAGCACGTCTCTTGCAGAAGGCGAGATATCTGCTTAGGGTGTCAAGTGAAGCGTCTTCAATACTCGTCTGATGTGTAAAGCGTGGACTGCTGGCATCTTGTACCACAAACTGAAAGGAGACAAATGTCTCTGCTAAGTATTGAGTCGCCGGACCTCCGCTTCCATCTACCACTTCCATCTTCCTCAGACATTTCACCCTCCCTGGGCATTAATTTAAAACCCAGTGAGTCCGACGATCAAATTGCGTTTTGACAACGGAAATCGACAATTACAGCTGCTCTGAACGCATCACGATTCTGGGCAAGTCGACCAGCATCAGCCAAAGACAAATTCAGACTCTCTGTGATGTCCTGGGTCCACCGTCGTCTAGGTCGACCCCTTCCCCTTTTTCCAGGGACCATGCCTTCCATCACTGTTTTTTCCAGACTATTATGTCTTTTTATATGACCGAAAAATAATTTCAGCTTCCTTATTTTATATATATATATATATATATATATATATATATATATATATATATATATATATATATATATATATATATATATATATATATATATATATATATATATATATATATATATATATATATATATATATATATATATACTGTTCAAAAAAAGAAACGCATAGCTATCCGAGGGCGCGTTTTTATGAGTTTGTAAGTAAAATTTGGTGCTAGGGTATATAAAAACTAGCCTCAAATGTTCTTTACAGTGTCAAATGCACGTGTTGACCTGAATTGCGTTCGTTTTTGTAATCGTTACAACGCAGTGGTCAATAGTGTTCATGACGCAATTTTTGACCACAGCTCATGTTGCGCGCACGTGAAAGCAACAAAATTTGGTGTGAACACTATTCACTGACTACGCAACTGAAACCATATAAAAGGATAACGCTACACACAAAAAATTCAGTTCATTTTCAAGCAGACATTTATGGCGTATCTATCGATAAATTTAAGGAACACTGCTATTGGCCGACTGCATGCAGGCGAAAGTCAAAGTCAGGTTGCCAGGCATCTAAACGTGCATCAGAGTACCATCAGTCGACTTTGGCACCGGTTCCAAGCCATTGGCTCAGTTGAAGACCGGCATCGCAGTGGACGACCCAGAGTGATAACAGCAGCGGAGGATCGCTTTATTCGGCTTCGTCACCTCAGAGACAGGTTTACAACAGCTTCCTCAACTGCCCAGTCATTGCCTGCAGGGCGTCATGTATCTGATCAAACTGTCCGGAATAGACTGCATGACGCTGGACTTTGGGCACAACGACCTCATCAAGGACCTGTCCTAAGCGCCGCCATCGCCAAAATCGACTTCTTTGGGCCAACCAGCATCGTCCCTGGGCAGCTGACAATCAATGGAGACGTGTCTGGTTTAGTGACGAATCTTTCTTTTTGTTGCAGCGTCATGATAGACGGCGTAGGGTCTACCGTAGGCGAAATGAACGTTTTGCCCAAAATTGCGTTGATGAAGCTCCGCCGCACGGTGGTAGAGGTGCAATGGTGTGGGGAATGATCAGTTACAACGGAAGGAGTCAATTGGTGCACATTGAAGGAAGCTTGAATGCGCAACGATACGTCAATGAAATTCTTCGACCCCTTGCCCTTCCACGTTTTGCTGCCCAAAGGTCTGTGTTTCAACAGGACAACGCCAGATTCCATTGTGCATGGAGACTGCCAACAACATTCTCACCCTTCCCTGGCCATCCCTGTCTCCAGACATGAGTCCGATTGAGCACCTGTGGGATGAGCTGCATAGACGTGTTTGTCGCCGAGACGTTGCTCCAGCTAATCGTCGTGATCTGTTCCAGGCACTCCAGGAAGAGTGGGCAGCCATCCCACAGGCCCACATCAGACGTCTGATCGCATCCATGCCCAAGAGATGCCAGTCGCTGATCGATGCAAGAGGAGGCCACACACCATACTAACGGGAAAGCCCGTACGCCAAAAAACTCTCGTGACCCAGATGCAAAACAACTGTCAATTGATTGGTTGAACCCTAAGGTATTCTTGTGTGCAATTTGAACAATTAACTCATTAAATTAAAAAAGTTATTGAATGTCAAAATAATGGCTATGTGTGTGCCTTCAGTAGCTATGCGTTTCTTTTTTTGAACAGTACGCCTAGTGGCGTCTTAGGGCAACAGAAACAAATTGATCAATCTATATGTTTCCACCACGCCTATATTTGTGGAACAGAAACAGACCAAAATATATCGTTATTTCCGTAATCATATTGGTTGGCAAGCAGGCGATCAGCCCACTGTGCATATATATATATATATATATATATATATATATATATATATATATATATATATATTTATATATTTATATATTTTATATATATATATATTTATATTTATTTATTTATTTATTTATTTATATTTATATTTATATTTATATTTATATAATGTTTCAATTGTCGATTTCCGTTGTCAAAACGCAATTTTATATATATATATATGGACCTCCGAAGGAAAGCGAAAAAGCAAAGCGAAAAAATGGCCGACCGAAAACAACCTGGCGAAGAACTGTGGAGGCCGAGATGCAGGGAATGAATCAGAGTTGGGGCACTGTACGAAGGATGACTGCCGACCGAACAAAGTGGAATCAATTTGTTGCTGCCCTACAAGACGCCACCAGGCGTGATGGCCACAGACTGCTTTCACGGTCGGCGGCTATGCATCAAAGAAGAAGAAGATATGTCAATCAATACCCTTTAGCTCCCGAGGAGCATAGGCCTTCAACAAACACATGCCAAGTCTTCCTGTCCTGTGCCATCCGCTCAAGTTCATTCCATGTTTTCCTCATCATTTTCACCTCTGTATCCAGTTCTCTTCTCCATGTGTTTTTTGGTCAACCTCTGCCTCTCTTTTCCTGTGGATTCCAGAGCAAGGACTGCCTTGTGATGCTATCAGCATGTCTCCTCAATGTGTGTACTGTCCATCGCCAGCGTTCTCAACTCTTGTTCCACTGGCAGTTGTCTGGTTCTTGTCATCAATTCCACATTTGTGACTTTGTCATACCATTTCAGTCCTTCTATTCTACGCAAGCACCCGTTTAAAAAAGTCTGTAGCTTTTTGGTTGTTGTTTTTGTTGCTCTCCATGTCTCAGAGCCATACAATAGGACTGACTTGACATATGAGGTGAAGATTCTTATTTTCGTGTTGGACTTGATTTCTCTTGTTTTCCATGTTTCACAATGCAATGAAAGCTCCTCTTGCTTTTTGTATTCTTATTTTGAATTCATTGTCTGTCCCTTCAACTCTGTCTATATTACTGCCAAGATATGTGTACGATTCTACATCATTTAGTGGTGTTTCTTCAAGTTCAACCTTATTATCATGTCTTGCATTTATTCTCATAATCTTTGTCTTTTTCCTGTGTATTTTCATGCCCAACTGTTGTGACCTCTCATCGAGAATTTTCATTTTCTCTTGCATCTGATTATGGTTATGGGACAGAAGAGCCAAGTCATCTGCAAAATCCAAATCATCAAGCTGTTTAGTCAGATTCCTCTGGATTCCTTTTCTGTTGTGTGATGTCGATGTTTTCAAAACCCAATCTATTGCAAGTAAGAAAAGAAATGGAGACCAGAGACATCCCTGTTTCACTCCCTTTCTAATCGTAAACGGTTCTGTAAGTTGTCCTTCATGAAGAACTTTGCATGTCATATCTTCATAGGTCGTCCTTATTAAGTTAACGATCTTCATGGAAACTCCATAATGCCTCATCTATTTCCACAGTGATTCTCTGTCTACACTGCCAAATGCCTTGGTCCACGAATCCGATGTAAAGAGGTGAATTCCATTCCAGACTTTGTTCAACTATTATTCTCAATATGTCTATCTGGTCTGTACAGGATCTGTTTTATCGAAAACCTGCTTGTTCATCTCTCTATTGCTTGTCTGTGGACTCTTTTAATCTCTCAAGGATGATTCTGTTTAATACTTTTCCTAGCACTGATAGTAACATTATTCCTCTAAAATGTGTACACTCTTGTAAATTTCCCTTCTTATGCAACATGACCAGATAACCTTCCTTCCATTCTGCTGGTATTTCTTCTCTCTCCCAGAGTTTTCCAAGTAGTTTGTATAATATCTCTGTTAATGAATCAATATCTGTTTTGATGGCCTATGCTGGAATTCCATCTGGACCACCTTCTTTTCCATCTTTCAGAAGCTTTACGGCTTTCTTTATTTCTTCTCAACTTGGTCGTTCACAGCTGATTAGTAGCTCCTCTTCTGCTGGCTGGATGCTGGGGGATTAGTTGGAGCTGGTCTATTGAGAAGTTCCTCAAAATGTTCTGTCCATCTCTTCATTTGTTCTTTATATTACTAAGCGGTTTTCCATTCTTATCTTTTATGAGGCCATTTGCATGTTCCCCTGTTAGCTTCTTTGTGTTGTTGTATACGTCCCTCATATCTCATTTGGCTGCAGATGCCTCTGCTTTCCTTGCCAACTCTTCAATATACTTCATCTTGTCTCTTTTGATGTTTCGTCTTACTTCTTTGTTTGCTTCTATGTACACTTCATGAGCCTTGGCGTTGGAGCTTCTGGTTTTGCTTCTGTTTAAATCTGCTTTCTTGATTTTATTGTCGTCTACCTTGATAATTGTCACATAATTATTTTGGGTCGATCTCTGCTTCACTACGTCGGTATTCAGTTACATTTGTTGTACTGACTTATTACATGCTTTTCATGGTTGACACCTGTTTCTTTCTCTGCTATGTAGCAGATATTTTGTATTTTCGAACATTCTTACACTCCTCTCACTGATAAGTCGTCATGTCTGTTTGGTTACCCGTTCATCCCTGCTTTGCAAGGAACGGCTGAGATAATAATTAATCGACAACCATGTTGGTTAATCTCGGTAGTAGCCGACATCAGACTACAGATTAACACAAAAATCGCCCAGCGCATTTGTTAAATCGCCGATAAGGCCAGGGTGCGTTCTATGACAAAATGGTATAGAAACTGATTTTGTGTGCTCAAGCGAAAAACAACGATATTACTCCACTGCGCGACATATTTTGGGTAGACATGCATGACATCATCGTTTCCGGCACACCTTGTTAAAATGACATTACTTTATACGAAAGTAATAATAAGTTATTTGTAAGCATTGCCAAGAGAGGATCGGATGTTTTCATTCCATATATGGGAGACGTGACCTTTTGCATCACGCATATTATTTCAGGCGGAAATAATTTGAAATTACTGCACAAAACACGCTTGTTTGAAACGATTGGAGCTTTCTTAGCATCGTAACAAAAGAAATGCGGGGGAAGACAGGCAATATAACCTGACACGTTTCAGTGTATAGACACTGTGAGGATCGCTTGCCAAGACGAAACCAGACTGCCAGAAGTTAGAATTCAGAATTCCATTTTATCAGACTGGACTTTGTGGAACATCTTGAAAGACTTAAAGAGCCCTCGAAAACCATTTTAATAAGGAACCGGAATCTGAGTAAATTGAAACACAGAGTCATAGTTGGAACGTATTTTTAAAAGTAACGACCCCCCCCCCCCCAGACGCGTGAAAAAGGCATCTGCCAGTGCCTTAAACCTACTTTTCTGAGCAAACAGTCTATGAGCCAAGATTGGCGTAAGTTGTACGTTTTACATTTTATATTTTTCATTACTAACATGTGAACTAATATGTATATATTGCCATGCGAGTATTAATATGGGAAAAGTGCTAGTGTCATTTGAGGATGGCAACCTCATCATACAGAATGATAATTTCATGAACCACCTCTGCAAGGGCTGGGGACTGTTTTATTGCTAGTTTCTTGCAGAGAACTAAAAGCATAGGTAGTCCCAAGTTCCCTATGGAGCAGGAGGGAAAGATGAAAGAAATGATGTACATTCTAATTATAATATCTACATTTTCAAACCATTGTAAATGTCTGTGTAAACATGTTCACTTTAAAATTAATGAAAGTTTCAAAGCTTTTCAACCAGTGTAGATGTAAATGAAAACATATTTAATCTATATTGTGAACACTTTTCCATCAGTGTAGATGTTAATGTAAACATATTATATCTACACTATTAACCTTTTCATTTGAATGTAAAGTAAATATAAAGCTATTCAATTTATATGTAAAGAAAGTTTCCTCTCGAGGGTTTAAGTTTAATTCTCATCGAGGGTAAATTCTGAGGTAGATGGGATGGTGGAATAGGAATAGGAAGACACATAAGTATGTGTCGAAAAACGCAATACTCAGGAGAGCATTTTGTTTCTATTCGTTTACTATAGTTGTTGGTGGTACCAGTTGAGAGTACTATCTCTGGAACAAGAAGGGAAATGTGGCCTGAGCTTTAAGACGAGGGACCAACTTCGTAGATACTCCCTGACACTGCTGGGAACGTGCTGCGCCCTACAACCTTGACCAGCAACGAGCGTGATCAGTCTACCAAGAACCAACCCTTCAGAAGAAGCAGAACCGTCACTGACAGCAAAGTAACCCATATAAGCTGCCAAATGACCTTTAAAAACTAACCTTCCATCACAACAGCGATGATAAACTTTTTTTTATAAATAATTATTCATTTCTTTAAAACCTTGTTAAAACCTAAATGACTATTAAATCTGTTATATGTAAATATACAAATTTAAAGTCGATTTAATGATTTTGGATGTACTGCATGTTTGTCTCAGTCAATTTACTAAATACACTCTAAACAGAGCTATACTATAATAAGAAGAATTCCACTGAGTAAATCAGGGTGGGGGCTTGAACGAGCTGAAATTAATAATTGCTTAATTCTTCATAAAAGGCGGCGGACCGAAATAAGTTAACAATTGCCCTGCCAATGCAGCATTGTTCTTTACTTCGGAAATATCTGATGAAAAGTCCCTTGAGATGGAAACATCATTATCCTTCTTTCTACAACTCTGCCAAGAGTAACCTTTGAAGGCCCATATTAGATACTCTTTAGTTTTGGCCATTGTTGGACCACTACTGCAAAGCAGGGGAGGCAAATCCATGACAGTAATGGTTTCTTTTGTTATCCATGCTTTGTGCTGATGTTCTCTTTTTCTCAGTACTTCTTCACATGTCTCGTTCCATATATTTTTTAATTGTTGCCAGTGGTCCTCCGTATCTGCTTCGTCTTCCAGCTGTTGGAGTACTTGGTATTTGTTGGATACTCTGATTGAAAATTGTTCTCTTATTTCCTGATTTCTTAGATATCCCACATTATACTGTTGTATATAGCTATAGACTGTTGTGTATAGCTATATACTGAGTTTTAATTTTTGTTTTAGCCAACAGAAGATGGTGGTCTGATACCATATCTGCTCCTCTACATACTTTTACATCATGCAATGATGACCTAAACTTCTTACTTATGCATTTGTGATCAATCTGTTTCTCAGTTCTGTGGTCTGGTGATATCCATGTTGCTTTATGTATTCTTTTATGTGGAAATATGCTTCCTCCTTTAGCTGGTTGATTTGAAGCACAGATGTTAGCTAATAGTTCCCCATTCTCGTTCATCATACCTAATCCATGCTTTCCCATGATTTCTTCAAAGCCAGTGTTGTCAGTTCCTATTTTCGCATTTAGATCCCCCATCAAAATTGTGATGTCCTTTCTTTTCTTTTTGTCCAAGACATCTTGTAATCTGGTGTAAAAGTCTTCTTTCTCAGATTCTTCTTTATCATTTGTTGGTGCATATCACTGGATAATGTTTATATTTACTTTCTTTTTGGCTGATTTAAACCCTGCTCTTATAATTCGGGGTTCCGTTGCATCCCATTCTATAAGTGCCTTCTGTGCTTCCCTAGACAGCATTATAACCACCCCTTCATTGTGGTGGGCTCTTTCCTTCTCATGTCCCGAGGACAGCACCATTTTCTCCTGTGATCAATCTCTCTCCTCTCTATGCCCTTCCACCGTGTCTCGCAGAGACCCATGATGTCCTGTAAATATTCATTTCCGCTACTACCTGTGCAGTTGTCCCTTGTTCACATAGAGTGCGAACATTCCAGGTGCCAATCCTGGAGATTTTCCTAGACGAAAAAAAGGTTAGTCGGCAACCTGGACTCCTTTCGGCTTTCTCTGGGTTGCTTCATGCGCCTCTTTTCCAGAGGACCTTCTTCTGGCTTGGGCGGCTGAGTTGATTTATATTCTGTATTTGACTTAAACAGTTTTTTTACGGGATGGGGTAACCAGCCTCATGCTAAACCCTCCTTGTTGCTTTTTACGACCATCATGGTAGGGTACAGTGTTACTATTCTTTGAAATATTTATATAATATATATATATTTATCATTTTGGTGATTGAGTCTTTAAGGGGAGGTTAAACCCCCAAAATGAAAAACACAGAATTATAAGTTAATATCTATATCTGGTCATTTATACAAGCACAATGACTGAAAAAAATACAAAACATTGAGGTATATACTAAAAACTTGCAATCTATGGCGGAAAAACAGTGAAAAAAAGGCAAATTTTAGCTTTTTTGGGGTATTTTGTTGCCCAAGATATCTCAAATGTGAGTACAACTTGAGTTATGAAATTTGGCTGTTTTATTTGTTAATATATGATAATGATTGTATACTAAAATAATTTTGATTGGTTTGATATCTGAGTTTTTTTTGGATTTTAACATACCAATCGAAAAATAGTTGAAATTTTTAAGGGGGGTATCTTAGCTATTTCTCAACAGTTTTGTAGTTTGTTAACCTATATCCTTTATTTTAATTTATTTTAATGAGCACTATGTGTACAGTATGTGGCCCAAAATTTACTGCTGTATCACTAATAGTTTTTGAAAAATCGTGGGCAACGTGCCCACATTTGTGTGAAAAATGAGGTTTTGAGAAAATTAAGAAAAAAAGGGAGGAATTACACTTTTACACAAAATTTACTCACCTCAGTATCCCCCTGCTATGTAGGAATCATCTCTGGTATTTTCCTTTATTGATTCCATGTTCTTTGTCATACTTTGCAGCTTACTTTTCATTAAATTCTTCATTTCTGCAGACTGTATGCGCTTTTCGTCAGTTTCCGAAAAAATGCATCCTTTCTCTGGTAGACATGTACTATGTGGGAAGAAGCGATTGCTCTACCCTCAGCAGACTCAGTACATGTAGGAGAGGCTTTGCTCTCAATATTCACAAGATTAGGATACCCTTATTAGATATTAACTGACAATGGTTCACAGTTCAGAGGGAAACTGATGGAGGAAGTTTTTAGGATTTTTCAAAATATTGTCGTCCGCACATTTATCATCTACAATCGATTGGACAAGTGGAAAGATATAACGGGACTCTACTTACAAATTTATTTAAGCTCGCACAGGAGAAACCAGAATCCTAGGCGTCGTTCTTACCTGCAGCTTTATTTGCGTATTCATTACTGGAATACCTCCAGCCACGTTATTATTTCGATGACCCATCAAAGGACCCCATAAAAATTAGCCAGTCAAAATTATTTTTACACATGAAATTATGTTTGAAAAACTTGAATTCTGTTTGCTTCAGGGAAATGAATATGGTACCGAAAATTAAAATCCATGCATTAGAAGCAATATAGCATCACAAATATACAAATTTGTATATTTTACATATATAATTAGGTAAAAATACACTTACCTGACATACTTTAAAAATTTATATAAAATCATCCATAAAGGTTTTAGTGAAAATAAACATACAGAAATGTGGGCAAATGAATGTACTTTCCAGTGCAATATGTATCTAAAATTTGATATTTTCAATGAAATTCTTCATTTTTGGGGGTTACACCTCCCCTTAAATTGATGGGCCGTTTCGGGGTCCATATTCCATAGTTGCGTATGATGCCATGAGAGTGACCACTAGCAATGAAACACTTTTTTGGGGAGCGCTTAGATGGCTGTTTGTCATCTCACGATTCACTCTCGCGGCAAGCCGATGGCTTTATTCCCATTGTCCCTGGTTCGATTCCCCGATGAGCCTATCACTTCTAGTACTCTTCTGTTGTCTTCATTCTTTCTTTAGTTTGTTTTCATTCTTTCATACTAGTGCCTGGTATTTGCTTATTGATGTTTATTATTTGCAAAATGGGGATTCCGGAACAATTATTGTCCTGGTGTACCATCAGCTAGTTCCCTCAGTGGGTATCCTCGTCCTGGTGTACCATCAGCTAGTTCCCTCAGTGGGTATCCTCGTCCTGGTGTACCATCAGCTAGTTCTCTCAGTGGGTATCCTCGTTCTGGTGTATCATCAGCTAGTTCTCTCAGTGGGTATCCTCGTCCTGGTGTACCATCAGCTAGTTCTCTCAGTGGGTATCCTCGTCCTGATGTACCATCACCTAGTTCTCTCAGTGGGTATCCTCGTCCTGGTGTACCATCAGCTAGTTCCCTCAGTGGGTATCCTCGTCCTGGTGTACCATCAGCTAGTTCTCTCAGTGGGTATCCTCGTCCTGATGTACCATCAGCTAGTTCTCTCAGTGGGTATCCTCGTCCTGGTGTACCATCAGCTAGTTCTCTCAGTGGGTATCCTCGTCCTGGTGTACCATCAGCTAGTTCCCTCAGTGGGTATCCTCGTCCTGATGTACCATCAGCTAGTTCTCTCAGTGGGTATCCTCGTCCTGGTGTACCATCAGCTAGTTCCCTCAGTGGGTATCCTATCCAACACTAAAGTTTTCTAACATCTCTCTCTAGCGCACGTCTGCCCCCTTCTATCAGCTCCACACCAGCGATTTTTTTTTAACCATTTCAATCGTTCCCCTCAGCACAAACATCCATTTATGAAAGTCTACAACTTATCTACAACTTATCTACAACTTATCGCGAGTGGCTAAGCAAAAGGTATGGCGTCCGCCTCTAATTCTAAAGGTACCGAGTTCGCGCCCCGTACAGGGAGTATAATTGATGGAAATATTTTCAGAATCAGTGGTTCCTAATGATGTCGTACTCCCCCTTGACCTCCCCCTTCTATTTATAGAATGTGTGATTCCTGTATACACGCATTGTGATCATCGTCAATGCTACTGAGTTCGTGCACTGTGCTGAGATCCTCATTGTTTGATCTAAGGGAGGAGATCGGAGCACTGATGGAATTGTTCGTGTGCACCGAAGATGGTCCTTGAAACCAAATCAAACCGATGCCATTTAGTGTGGGAAAGCAACGCTCTTCCAAATAGTGTGTCGGTCCCTACCACATTCAAAATGAATCACAGACTATCTTCACAGACGTTCAAACATCCAGTGTCTTCTACTACGTGCGGCCACTCAACGAGCTCACGTTAATCCTCTCACAAACTAGCTACGCTTCTTTAACCAGTCAGCCCTACATGCTCATGACTGTCACATAACATGTGACAATGTCAGCTTGCGTATTTTGACATTAACAGTACACACCTTTAAGAGCTATTCCATCCTTCCCCCACTCTTACGTTACACACATACACGCATCTGGACAATACGAAATCATAATCTACCTCATCAAGGGCCAGCTATATTCGGTGTATAATCATCATCATCATCTTCGTAATGTATTTTCTCTTTTATGGACGCTGACTACTGAAGCCCCGTCTGTCTCCATAATCTCTTCTTGAAGTGCGCAATATTTACAATAGTCATTTCTTTTTTCATTATCAAATCACAATTTTTTTTCCTGTCATCTTTTTATTAATCTGTATCCAGAGTTTCTTTAATAATCCCTGTTTTAAAAGTTAGGTGTGTGACTTAATTTTTTTACTGACTTATTTTAAACATCTATCACTAATGTTCCTTACGTGGTCATACTGAGTATCGCTCGATCTCTTCCTGCAGGAAGCATCGACCAAGATAATGGGATCAAAACAATGGAGATTCTAGGCTTGATTGCGGCAGTGACTTGTGCCGTTTGCATGACTGTACATCACTTCATGAAGAGCCAGTCCAACGATGTTGTCAAACTGTTGCCAAAAGTAACCCTCATCGGCGCATGTATTGGAGGTATGAGAAATCGAGAACCAAGATCGTTTACAGTAAGGTCTGGAGTTACGACGACCTCGACTTATGAGCCCATAAGACTCATTAATTTTTAATTTCGAATAAATATCATTTAAGCTTTCAGCTACTGTAGCGATAACCATTCGTTAGTTACGTACGAGGAAATAAGAACTCACACGGGTGACTAACACTCATTATTACCAGGCTTTGTGCACTTTTTAGTAAAATAAATATTACAAGGCAATATTTGTGCCGATGTTTTATTGAATGACGCACATTTACTGGACGAGCAAATTCCGACGCGTAGAAAGTCCAGTTACGAACGCCCTTAATAAAGGAACTCGTTCGTAACCCCAGATCTTAATGTAGTGGGGAGTTCAACCATTAGGCTCAAATTTCATCTTATCACTGTATGTTTTCATCTCTGCTTTCTTTTGTAGCAAGCTTTCTAATCGCTGTGCGGACCAGACGTTTGTTGAATTACTGAGTCATACGACCTTTCAGATGCACGTTACTAGGTGCGCCATGGAAAGATATATCTGTACGTTGTAGTCAATAGGAGCAAAACAATTGGGAAATTGCAAAGCCAGGCAATGTTGTTGTTGGTTAACTAAGGCTGCTGAGCTCGTCGCTTTTTTTTACAGCGAATGCTACGTTGAAAAATTGTGCATGTGTTCTGTAGCAGTTGAATAGTGCTGTATATAGTTTTTGTGATTGTTGGGGAGCGCGGCAGTAGTTGTCTTCTTTCTGTGGAGAGTGAACAGGACATGCTGAACTGTTTCATATGGATGGGTACTGTTGCAGCAATTATGATGGGTTTAATGCCTTTAAGTGTTTGCTGAGTCTGGTATGTTCTGTTCTTAGTTTGAAGATTGTGCTCAGCTCCACGCGTCGTATGTTGTTGATATTGTCATTTTTTTATTGGGGTGGGCAATTTTTTTTTGTATACATGGACGTCCAGCACGCCATTTTGCCCAACATTCAGATATTCCTCTTTGATGTAGTTTTGGAATATTAGATTCGCTGTCTGCATGTTGGCTGGAGTATTTGTATTTGTTTGAACCATGCTCACTCTTAGTTTAGCTAGTCTGCCTATTTTTTTTTCGATGCGTGGTATGTTTGTGTGTCTTGGTAATATACACGCCTATAATTATAAGACCATTGTAAGTCTACAATTACAAATCCAGGCCACTGTGTTGGCTATTAAGAAGGGGTCGAGTACCACGAAATACTGACGGTTAAGCAGTAAGGTTTTTACTTTATAAAAGGGGGGGGGGAATTAAAGAGCAATACTTGGCCCAATCAGTATAGTCAACGGCAGCCTTTCTATATACAGGGATGCATAGGACTGAAATACGAAACGTCATATCTAGGGCACAAAGGGGAGAAACACAAACTGGCCATATCTAGGGCTGCAAAGGGAAAAGGGGGGGAAGAGAAAAACACAAACTGGCCACATCTATGGCTGCACGATGGAGAAACACAAACTGGCCATATGTAGGGCTGCAAATGGTGGGGGGGGGGGGGGGGGGGGGGGGGGGGGGGGGGGGGGGGGGGGGGGGGGGGGGGAGAGAGAGAAACACAAACTGGCCATATCTAGGGCGCATAGTGGAGAAACATAAACTGGCCATATCTAGGGCTGCAGGGGGAGAAACACAAACTGGCCATATCTAGGGCTGCACGGGGGAGAAACATAAACTGGCCATATCTAGGGCGCATAGGGGAGACACATAAACTGGCCATATCTAGGGCTGCAGGGGGAATAAACACAAACTGTCCATATCTAGGGCTGCAGGGGGGTATAAACACAAACTGGCCATATCTAGGGCTGCATAAGGGAGAAACACAAACTGGCCATATCTAGGGCGGCATATGGAAGAAACACAAACTGGCCATATCTAGGGCGGCATATGGGAGAAACACAAACTGGCCATATCTAGGGCTGCAGGGGGGAGAATACAAACTGGCCATATCTAGGGCTGCAGGGGGGAAAAACATAAACTGGCCATATCTAGGGCGCATAGGGGAGAAACATAAACTGTTCATATCTAGGGCGCATAGGGGAGAAACATAAACTGGCCATATCTAGGGCTGCAGGGAGGAGAAACACAAACTGGCCATATCTAGGGCTGGAGGGGGGAGACACACAAACTGGCCATATCTAGGGCGCATAGGGGAGAAACATAAACTGTCCATATCTAGGGCTGCACAAGGGAGAAACACAAACTGGCCATATCTAGGGCTGGAGGGGGGAGACACACAAACTGGCCATATCTAGGGCGCATAGGGGAGAAACATAAACTGTCCATATCTAGGGCGCATAGGGGAGAAACATAAACTGGCCATATCTAGTGCTGCAGGGAGGAGAAACACAAACTGGCCATATCTAGGGCTGGAGGGGGGAGACACACAAACTGGCCATATCTAGGGCGCATAGGGGAGAAACACAAACTGTCCATATCTAGGGCTGCACAGGGGAGAAACACAAACTGTCAATATCTTGGGCTGCACAAGGGAGAAACACAAACTGGCCATATCTAGGGCGGCACATGGGAGAAACACAAACTGGCCATATCTAGGGGTGCACAGGTAAGAAGTTACCAAATCTAGGGCTGCAAAGAGGAGAAATACGAAGTTGCCATATCCAGGGCTGCATATGGAAGAAACACAAAGGTGCCATTCGAGGGCTGCATAGGAGAGAAACACGATGTTGCCATATCTAGGGCTGCATTGGGAAGAAGCACGAAATTGCTATATCCAGGGTTGCATGGGGGGAGGGGAGAAGCACAAACAAAACTGGCCATATTTAGGACTGCATAGGGGAGAAACACGAAGTTGCCATATCCAGGGCTGCTTAGGAAAGAAGTTGCCATATTCAGGACTAAATAAAGCAGAAACACAAAGTTGCCATATCCAGGACTAAATAAAGCAGAAACACAAAGTTGCCATATCCAGGACTAAATAAAGCAGAAACTTAAAGTTGCCATACCCAGGGCTGCATATGGGAGAAACACAAAGTTGCCATTTCCAGGGCTGCATATGGTAAAAACACTAAGTTGCCATATTCAGGACTGAATACGGCAGAAACACCAAGTAGCAGATTCAGGGCTGCATAAAGAAGAAACACGAAGTTGCCATATCCAGGGCTGCATATACCAAACACATGATTGCCATATCCAGGAATGTGGTCGTTAACTGGTAACTCCCAAATGATCATATGACTTCAATACATGTATGCTGTCCATTATGTCCCAATGCAATGAAAGCTTCGACCTACCTTTTAAATTCTTATGTCGATATCATTATCTATTCATGTAATAGTTTTAGATATTCCTAAACTCTGTATAGTTAATAAAGTTTGTGTCACTTCATGCAAATATTTCAGGTTCCCGGTAATAATTCTTTCTTCTTTTAGAGTCGTATACATACTTCTATGTGCGTTTTACCTTTACTATATATGCGCTTATGTTTCCAGTTATGTTAGCCGATTATGATTTGGTATTTTTCACGTATTATTCCGGATTACAGTAGAATTATGGTGTTACGCTGGGATAAATTAGAGGATCATGCATAGATACGCGAATGATAGCATGTGTTCTTTCAGGACATTATGGTCAGTATACATAACAAAAGCCGGTAGGTGAACAGGTCCACGGGAAACATGGTTGACATTTAATAAATAAAGTCACTTCACAATAACGTCCATCAAAACATCAAAAGTACATGGCAATGGATAAGCGTAGTAGATTATCCCTGGTCCGTCAATAAGTTTCAAACGTTAGGCATCTTTAAGTGGCAATAATATAATAATAATACACCTCTTTCATCTCCACTCAATCCTGGCCGTTGTACTAAAGGTTCGGGCAATCCACGAAAACCAAAGTAATGGGGCAGAAGCAGTCAGGCCAAACAAAATATTAGTTGCCTCATATCTCAAAGTTACTTGTAGTAAATTATGGTATGAACTTCTAGATAAGTTCATGAATCATCTTGCACATAACGTGGCGGCCTCCAAAAAATCAACAATGCCACAATGTATATTTATATATCACTCTCCATTATCCAGGAGCTCGAAAAATTACATCTCTCTCGGACGCAAACACAAAGACGGAAGACCAATTAATTAACACACTGAACCCCACGACATGTGACAAAACTGTCACTAGTTGACCGTCGCTCACTACGGGTGAACGCTTCGTGCAAACCGTAGTTTGACTACAGGCGAACACAATTCCTCACATAAAAATGGAAATGCGCTAGCGTGTAGTAACATGACACACTATTTTATCAGCATCCCAAATCTATCTTTATTTAATTGGTCTCTTATCTGGGTCGATAGCTGCGGGATATCACGTAATGATGGTTAGTCTTTAGAGTTGAAATTGTCATTGATGACTCCCTTATGTTTTGCTTCTTATAACTTTTCCAACATCTTGGAATTACAGCAGCTACTTCGGGTGTGTAGTTGTCAGCTTTTCTTCCATTATTAAGCAACAATGTTCTTATTTGAGTACATTAACCTGTCATTGCTTTATCCGCCTGTTTTCGATAATTTAATCTCACACCTGGGCACACCTTAGCATGCTTAGATCTACTTGTACTTTTTCAATGAGCATGCGGTCTATCAAATGCAATTCTTCATTGTAATTACCTTTATAATTTTTCACCTAAAAATAAGTCAGCATGCATATGTAATGTATTAAGCATTTAAGTCAAACAAAAATAGACCAGGAACAATATATTACACGTAAAAGGAACAAATTCAAACAAACTTGTAGTATTTAAGTACAAGTCTTACACAAGTTATGATCATCATCATCATCCTTCCGCCCCCCCCCCCCCCCCCAATGAGCATAGACCTTCAACAAACGTATGCCATGTCTTCCTGTCTCGTGCCATTTGCTCAAGGTCTTACCATGTTTTCTTCATGCCTTTCATGTCTGTCTCCAGTTTTCTTCTCCACGTGTTCCTTGGACTTCCTCTACCTCTCTTACACTGGGGATTCAAGAACAAGGACTGCCTTGTAATGCTGTAACAGATTTCATCAATATGTGTCCTATTCATCTCCTGGGTCTTCTTCTCATCTCTTGTTCCACTGGCAGTTGTTTGGTTCTTGTCATCAATTCCACATAAGTGATCTTGTCAAACACCTTCAATCCTACTTTTCAATGCAAGCATCCATTTATAAAAGTGTGTAGCTTTTTGGTAAATTGTGATAACACATACGTAATATTATGACGAATTTATACCTTTAAGAACAAAATGTTTAATTAAAGAATTAGGAAACGACGAAAAGCTTTTAAATTTCAGACGGTCCAACTATAATGTCTCAGCGTTTCTCTGTTTTTGATTACCAAATGAAAATGTATTCTGGCTGTTCTTCCATTTTGGCTTCGTCAATACCTGCACTTCATAGCAGCAAATCTGCGCTGTCTCCTTGTTCTTGAGCAAAGTGTCTTAAGTTTTCTTATGCCATGGACCCCTTTGATTGTCAGGTGAAGGCTACCGACCTCTTTGATTGACCGGTGAAGGTTACGGACACCTTCTTATAAAAACTGTACATTTATGCATAATTAAAATATTTACATACAAATAATACATTTTTTTACAAAGACAAATCGTTAAGCTTACATATATTTACAACGAAATTAAAAAAAAAAAAAAAAAGTCTAAACAGAATATATTTCTTTAAAACAAAAATCTATGATAATTTTCGAGTAAAAATGTTGGTGCAGATAAAATTCAAATACAGTAGAACTCCATTTATCCGAACCCCAATTATCCGAACATCCAATTATCCGAACACTTTTTCCAGAAAAAAAAAATCAGGAGCCACCAGTCATGTTAGACTACATTTCTGAATCTTTTGATGCGGCAAGCTTCAAATGTGTGCGAACAATTTGTAGAGGATATGATGGGCTAATGGTCGGTCGCTTACGTACAAGAAGTCAGTTAGATCATAAAGTCAGTTAATATCTGGTTTACCAATCCAGTGTACGAGTGCGTTCTAGGCAGAACACTGGCTAAACAGACAGTTTAACTTAAAATAATTGTGTCTGCTACTACAGCAGAATAATTTTGGTGTACAAGTATTTCTCTGTGCGATAAGGCATCTTCCAGTAAGCCTAAAGCATATAAAAGGAACCGCAATGTTGTGTCAACTGAAACGAAAACAGAAATTATCAAGAGACTAGGAAAAGGTGAAACTGTGTCTTCACTTGCCAGGATTTTCAATGTTGGGAAAGCTACCGTCTCTGACATCAAAAGTAACGAGGATAAAATTATGAGTTTTGCATCGAAATTGGATAGTGAAAATGGGTCGAAGAAACGTAAAACCATGAGAAATGCGAAAGATTTGAAATTGGAAGAGGTTTTGTATATATGGTTTGTGCAAAGAAGAAGCAAAGGGGAACCTATCTCTGGCTCTCTATTGTGCGAAAAGGCACTTCAGTTCAACAATCAACTTGACGGTCATTCCTGACTTTAAGGCTAGCCAGGGATGGTTAACAAACTTTAAATCTCGTCATGGCATACGAGAATTGGAGATTCAAGGGAAATCTTTATCTAGCGATGCAACTGCCGCTGAAAATTTTAAAGAAACATTCTTGGCTTTTTTGAAAGAAGAAGGTTATTCACTCGATGATGTGTATAATGCCGATGAGACTGGCTTATACTGGAAATCATTGCCTCAAAAATCACTTGCATCTCAGCACGAAGCATCTGCCCCTGGGTTTAAAAAGTGCAATTTTGTTAGCCGCGAATGCCAGTGGAAGTCATCGTTCACCGGTGCGGTGCTAATGATCGGCGAAGCCAAAAAACCACGTTGTTTAAAGAATGTGACATGTCTCCCATTGTGCTACAAAGCACAGAAGAGTGCTTGGATGAATAGTGAAATATTTCTTGATTGGTATACAAATCAGTTCATCCCAATTGTGAAGAGGTTGAGAGAACAAGAAAAGAAAACTGGAAAAGTATTTCTTCTACTGGACAATACGCCATCTCATCCAGAGACGGATACATTGAATGCAGTTGATGCAAATTTTAAAGTAATTTTTCTGCCTCCCAATGTAACAGCACTGATTCAACCAATGGATCAGGGTGTTATAGCAAAGCTTAAAAAGATGTACAAGAAGGAAGTCCTGCGTCGTTTATTGTTGGCTGAAGATGAAGAAAGTGTGGTGGCGTTTTCCACAAAGCATAATCTCAAAGACTGCTGCTATATGTTAGCTGATGCTTGGACCACCCTGTCACAAGATAATCTCAACAAGGCTTGGAATAGATTGCTTGGGAAAAAGGAGGAAATGAAACTACTGCAGTGGACACAAATGATGATTGTATAAATGAAGTTGTGGAACTGTTTCAAGCAATGCCCGGATTTTCGGACTGTGACAAAGATGATGCACACATGTGGCTAGAAGATGATAATGATTCTGGTTTTCAGTTTTTGAATGACGAAGAAATGTTGTTTTTGTGCAAGAAGAAAACCAAAATGCATGAAGTGACCGATGATAAAGACTCCTCAGAAGTACATGATGTACTTCTAGATTATGAAGAAAACCCAAAACGTCGATCAAGTCCTGAAGAGGCCTTTATAGCACTAGAAACAGCGATGGCTTGGTACGAGCAAGAAGATGACAGCTGTCCTACACAGCTTCTGCTGTTGAAGGGAATGCGGGACTTAGCAGCCAAAAGGAGACTTTCCAGTTTGGTGCAGAAGAGGATTCCTCATTATTTTAAATAGTGGGCTACATCTGTGCAAGTACATGTATACGTAAGTTGCGCCTGGTTTTGAATCGTTTGTAATGTTATTTTGAAAACATTTCTCTTTCTTAAAAAAAATAATTAATGCTGTACAAGTAGTACATGCACTGCAGTGTAATGAAAGATTTTGGTGATACAGTGATCTAATACAGTGTGGGTATTATTATTACAGTACAAGTAAATATGTTTTATAGTGTATTTTCCTTGTGATGGTTAATTATTTTTAGAAATATGTGTACATGTACTCAATACATTATGTAATCCAATTATCCGAACATTTGATTATCCGAACGATGCTCGGTCCCATGGGGTTCGGATAAATGGAGTTCTACTGTAATTAGATTATGCACACAAACTACCTAGAATGTTAAGAAACCTTGTTCTAAGGTCTACACAAGTTGTATGGGTGAGTCTCATTTTCTGTAGCAAGTATATTTTATAGGTAAGACTGTCAGGTCTCGTGTAGTTCCCATTGATCTCTGAGGAGAGACGGAACGAGTAGCGTTACTGCTCTCTCAAGCATGTTTTAATAGGCGACTAATTTGAGGCTGTGCACAGGGCTGGTATCTTTACCATGTAAATAAAACTGGTAGACACATCACTGCTACAAGAGAACTAGAATGCTTTGGTCCTGGATTCCCGCAGTGGCGGCTTCGTGCTCCAAGGGAAGCAACAACAAAAAAAAGGAAATTGATGATGAAGAAGATTGACATCCCTTTTTCAAATCGTTTATAAATTGTGAGTCATCTACATTACGCATGTGCGAAAACATTTGGCATGTTTTACACATGCCGGAATTACGCGAAAAAAATGTGCACCACAAGCTTTCAAATATAGAACATCGAAACAAAGACACTTACTTACTTACTTACTTAGTCGTTCCCCTTCTACAATGAGGTGTAGAGGTTTGGAAGAGAGAACGCCAGACTATCCTATCGGCTATCTTCCTCCTGGCCTGGTTCCATTCTATTCCTCGGTCCTTCAAAGATTGTCTAATATTGTCCTCCCAGCGGACTCTGGGTCGTCCTGGGGGTCTGGATCCCTGGCTCTTTGTTTCCCATGCTTGCCGTGGTAGCCGATCTTCTCCCATTCTGCAGACATGGCCAAACTATCTTAGTTGGGACTGTTCTACTAGGGTCTGCAGGGGGTGGGATTTTAGGTCTTGACGTATCGTCTGGTTGCGGACAATGTCTCTTCTTGTTACTTCAACCACCTTCCTCAGATACCTCATTTCTGAGGTTTAGATCTGGCTTTTCTGGGTTGTAGTCATTGCCCATGACTCGCATCCATATGTCAAGACTGGGACATAGGTGGAGCGGTATACAGCCATCTTCGTTTTCTTACCAACCTCTCTCTTGCTGAGGAATCCTCGATTTACGGCCTGAAAAAGTATGGTTTGCTGTCCTCACATAATTTCTGCAAGACTTGTAGAAGCTCTGTATAGCATTAATCAGAGGTGCTGGAATGTTCTTCCTTGCCAAACAGTCCCAAAGTTTGCTCCAGGGGACCCTGTCAAACGCCTTTTTCAGATCTATGAAACAACGATAGATCTGACTCCTATACTCAATGGCCTTTTCACTCAACTGTCTGAGTGTGAAGATTAGGTCTTGAGTACTTCGGTTTGCTTGGAATCCGCACTGGACCTCATCCAATTGTAGCTCAGCTAGGCGTCGGAGTCTCTGCTCTAGGATTCTAGAGTAGATTTGACCAGGGACACTGAGAAGGGATATGCCTCTATGGTGTCAACATTGTCGATTGTCACCCTTTTTGAAAATTGGTGTTATGATGGCGGTTGCAGTAACGTTGGTAATTGGTGGTGGAAGATAATGTTAATTTTATGTCTGATAAATACGATCAGCTCTAGTCGGGCTTACAGATGGCCGACAGATGTGTAAATATATCTACGCGAATGTGTATAGGTTCTTGACTACACATCTACTGCACTCATGCACTACAGCCACACGCAGGAGTCCGGATGTGGTGGAACAAGCTGTAACGTTTTCACAGTTTATTAACGACACAGACTCACGAAAACATCAAAGGACGGCAGTTCATAATACAGCATGGAGCATCAATGGTAAATCCATAAATTCCATAGTAATCACGCACATTATCGATTATGATCCTATAGCAAAATATCTCTCGGGAGGATTGCATAACTGACAGCTCATAGCAGCTCCAATCTTATAGTAATACAGCAAAATATCCGTTAACAAATGACTCATAACACTGGCCGGTACACTCCATGGCCTCAACAAATATCTTCCATATCAAATTCTCCCCTTCACCATGGGAAATATGCATAATAATAATCATGGCCGGTACGCACCATGGCCTCAGAATCAATCAATCTAGCAAGGAAATTCTTCCCTACAACAATATATTCCATCTTCTCTAAAGAAAAATATCCCTCGATAATCATATCTGGACACACTCACGAAAATGGTCAAACATCCATTTCGTACCTCTGCCAGAAACACGCTGTCCCGAAAATCGCTACTCAGTACAGCTCAGTAACAAAACTACATGCGCGGACTCACCGCGTGAGAACTCAACTCAGCTCAAACCGTCCCTACCCAAAAATCTCACTAGGGACTAGAACAGTTTTTAAACATATTTTTAAAAAACACTAACAACTAAACAGTTGAGCTGTGTTCAACAATTTACTGCCTACAGCTCCCAACTAAGAAAAACATCATCTTCACCCAGAGCGTGTTTACAAGGGTGATTACTAAAAACTGACCTGTGCATACAAGTCTTTTAACGCTTAACTCCCCTACATTAAATATGACTTAACAATGGCAATCTTCCAATCCTTTGGTATGGCGAAACAAAGACACGAGAATTCTAAAATATAAACTGCTGAAAAGGTGTAAGCAAGGAAAGAAACATAAATCGCCTCTCGTTCATCGAGGCCACAAAACGTGTCCAATGACGTGATTTAAACTTGGTACAACGCGTTCATCCGTGTGTTACAATGCTTATATTATTGTGTTACAATATATCTGCAATAAATGACTCTTAAAGGTTAAGACTGTTTGAATTTGTCATCAAACGTAAGGCTAGCAGACATGGACTTATTAGAGGATGCATCCGTCATGTATACAACCAGCGAGCTACAGGAACATTTAGCATTCACACCTTTGACATATACTGAGGGAGGCTGGGCACCTAAGGGTTTGGTAAAAAGGTAAAGGATCCCGTTACACGCCCATTGAGGCATATTGGGAATATGGTGTTAGGCCCATATTTTCTTGACCATCGGCACACTAGGGGTGATGTGGTCAGCATCACGCTGGCCGCCTTAACCTTCCCAGCGTTGCTCTTGTACCCAGTTGGGGCTGGGTCGACCCAGGAGCCGTTTGCGGCCTAAAATAAAAATCCCACTCATCTGGGGATCGAACCATAGACCACTGAGCTAGGAAGCCAGTGCACTAACCACTATGCTACCGCGGCTCCCACCTAAGGGTTTGCCCGGAGTGTAATGATGTCGATTCTGTTCAACAATAACGATGGCAATGGCATCAAAGGGAAGTATACGATAGTAACACTATAACATATCATGCATGTCGTAAAAGGCCATTACGAATGGTTGAGTATGGAACCAGCATTCCATCATGTATGTACTTTCATCCATAAACTGACAAAAAAGAACCATAGAAGTGCCAGTGGAAAAGAAATGATGAGACGGCGTTGGTGATAGATAGGATACACATTAAAGAAACCTGTTATATTATTATAAGACAGTTCTTTTTTCTGGAATCACCAGGGTAAGAAAGATGGAGCGAGACCACACAAAAAATAACAAACACACACACGTGAAGAAAAGAACTACAGACATAAATAAAATAAAAAGGACGAAGAGAATGTGGAAAGAGTTTGATCTGATGGTACAGGACAGGAAGACTTCCCATGATGCTGTGAAAGGGATGTCCTTATTAGGAGCTAAGGGATAAATGCCAGAAGGCTACGCTTCCGAGACTGTGGCGTACTAACGGGGAAGGGGATGCGAGTGTGGCCGGTCCGCCCCGGGTGACAGCCCGGAGAGGGGTGCCATCGGGCACTATTATGATAGTACTTGCTGCTAAACATATACTTGCAAGTGTGTTTCTGTGGTGGGGATGCCAAAGGCAGAATCCGCCTCTGGTGCCAAATACTTTAGGTACGCCTATCGGTGAAAATCAACAATGCCGCGAAAAAATGAAACGGAAGTCACATGATCACGCATTTTGTTGATCCTTAAAGGTAAAGGTAGCAGATGGTGCTGTAGAGGAGTGAAGTGTTAGAGACATTACTAGAGTAATGTTAGAGACAGCATCGAGAGATGGGGTAACCAGTTCCCTTCCTTGCAGCCTTTGCCTATCTTAACTGAAGAGCAGAGTAAGGTAGGTACTTATTTACAACTGAGTAGCCTGGAACTTGACGCCACCGTGTTTCGAACCCGGGACCTTTGTCGCGAGAGGCCAGCGCTCTAACCACTATGCCAATGTGGTCGTACACCCATCAAATATGAAAAGTCGTCAGTTGAAAAACAAAAATATGTACACGATTAAGACAATTAGTTTGTTCAGTAATTAAAAATTACACGTTGCCTTTCTATTTATCTATCCATCTCTCCGAACCTGCCTTTTTTAAATTCTTCTGTACGACAGTCATGTTTCCAAAATTAATATTTCTTAATTTGTCACTACGTGATCTTTTTGGTGGTATTTTTAGTAATACGTGTTTTTTTGTGTCTTTTTGTTTACATTTACAGCTGCGCTGATCATTCTGGGCTGTATCACTTACGCCTTTGATAAATTTGGAGATGGCTATTATCCTGGATACTCCTTCGTTTTGACTTTTGTCGGCGCTTTAGTTTTGGCAGCTGGTGGCGCAGCGAGCGCCAAAAAGTAATCTTGGAAATGACGTCTTTTGCATTGGTCGATCCTTGGAACTTCAAGATGTACTGGACGTCAAATGCTCAATTCTAAGAGGTTCTTGCGATAATCTACAAATTGCTGACATATTTATCTGTCAGCGTTAAATGATTCCTTCAACCTGTAGTCCCCAACAACACTTGCCAGGCACCAGTAAATAGAAAATGTTTGTTTAAGAATTGTATAGAATGTTTTACAAGTTACAATAGTAACACGCTGTATTGATTTATTTTCACATTAAACTGTATTTGTGAAGTTATTGATCGCATCTACACTTTATTTATTATTGTGTACTTGCCAAAATATAAGCCTTGACTACTATTACTGTCACTGCTGCTGCTACTACTACTAATACCCACTACAATGTCACTATTACTATTAATTCTAAATTGTCGTTACTAGTATATTTCTATTACACAATAACAACAGCAAGACGTGCGCTTATGATTCATCCTTATTGTTGTTGTATTTTTTCGTCTATTTAATTTCTGTCGCCAGTTCTCTTCACCGTGTGTTTTAGGCTCCACTCTGCCTTTATTACCCTAGGGATAGCAGAGCCTTGTAATGCTGTCAACAGGTTTGTTTTCAATGTGTGTCCTATCCTTTCATGTGTTTTTTGTCATCTCCTGCTTCTTTGGCACGTCTCTAAATATTATTACGCCGCAACAAATACTACTACTTCGTAGACTACTGTTAATGCTACTACTGCTAATATTACTTCCATCTACGGTGTCTACACCACATCCTTCGCATTTGAAAGGGAAAATTGACAAATGTTCACGTGCTGGTCTTCGGAGTATGTATACACTGCTTAGACAGCTGTAGTGAAATTGACAGAGATACAACGGTAAAATCCCTCCAAAGATAACATTTAAGGATAAAAACATAATGCGTAGGCTGCTGATGTACATGATCGCCTAGACCGCGGGTCATCATCCTCCATAATAATTGACTTGCTAGACAGGAGGGGAACGGCGGATCAAAAAGAAAAAAAATATGACTGGAAAGGCTAAGGAGACGCAATTGGGGGGGGAAACGGAGAAAAGTCACGTTTCCCAAGTTGACATAAAAAGTAAGCAACTCCACAGAAGGGACCCTAGATATGTTACGCCACAGTCATTTATTGGACGCTTTTGCGATACCAAGCTTTTGATTTGAATGGAGCGGTAAAACGCAGATGTTAGGAATATTACAAAAATTAAAAAGTAATTTTTTCTTAATATTAATGTTAGGAATATAAAAATTAGCTGGCCGGATGGCCTATTCTGAGCAGTGAACTAAGATGGTCTTAATTTTACAAACGGATAGATAATATTGAAGATAATGACAAAAGACAGTGTAGTTCACATCATCGACAGACTGTGTTGAATAAAAAAGTGTCGCAATTTACACACAAAAACACGACCTTGGACGCAGATGTTCAAATTTACTTAGTATGGAGGAGAGGGTTTTTGAGCGGTAGCTGTGTCTAAATATAACTTTTAACGACAAAATTTTGGAGGGGAGAGAAAGGTTGGTTCAAAAACCAAGCACATTTTTTTTAGAAACACAAGTAGAGACGGACAGACTAACAGATAAACATCCATACTTGACTGAAGCATGACTGAAATGACTTTATGGTAGGAAATTTGAAATTTAAAATAAACCGAGGCAGTGATTGGCCACAGACAATCATATCATTAGCGCTCAGACGCGAAAGTGGGGCCATTCTTCAATAGTTGTTCAGTGATAGACACAGATTTTAAAGTGTGGTGATTCCATATGAAAGCAAGTGAAATAAATTTAGGGACGCCATACTATAGCCAGCAGCTCAGCTGAGTTTTGCTAGCAATTCTGTGTTATTTATTCATAATCTGGTAAGATTGAAATTATTTCCTTATATATTTTAAATATTGTTTCATGTTCGAGTGATTTGATACTGCCATATCGAAATCTAGCCTTACAAACAAGTAGGGATTTGCTCTAGACCCCCCGCCCTAGTCAGGGTCTAGGGACCAACAATGTACATAAACTCCAGCAAGGATTATGCAAGACAGATCAAGTGTTGAGAATAATGATACATATTACCTATCCTCTTTTAGGGCCGAAAACTAATAAATATTTTTCAGAATCTATGGTCTGGGAGGATCTATCTGATGTAAAACCACCATGGTAACTGTGCTGTTTGGTCAGAGAGATCTGACCTGTCTGTATGATGTGGTTGTTGTGTCACTGTTGTGTCCAGACGTGGGTAGAGAATAGATTTTGACACATGGCCCATACTTTGATTGCAGAGCTGCGAGTTTCTGTCGTCAACAAAGCAGGGTCTATTCAGTTGGTGACTTTACTCGAGTGTATCTGTGCAGTATTTGTGACAGAGACCACCATTATTGCCCGCCAGCACGGAGAGGTGGGACCACCTGATTTCAGCACCAGAGCGACAACTACCAGATGAGTGAGCCTCTGGTCTGCTGGACTTTCACCAACGCCCTTTAGTTACTAAGAACCCCATAAAGATTCCCACCATTTTCTGGACACTGTGTAGTCAATATAGACAGGTGTGATGAGGCCACCCCAACAGCACAAACAGTACTATCCTCCCAAGTAGATGAATACTAGAACATTTTAATAAAACTAACTAGTATAGTACATATATATGTACACTATTGCATTTATGATATACTATTCCATGCATTTCTTTTTTCAAAATCTCTAAATCCTTTTAAGTTCTGGTCAACCTAAAAAATTGACACAGAACAAAATAAATGTAATATACTTATATCAAAAAATTTTACACACGTGAGTTAGTTCAGTGTATTTTAACATTTATTAATATTATTAGTCTTGTTACATATCTGTGGGTATATTTATAATCCATTACACCATACTACATAGCATAACCCTAGACACTTTACGTAGCCACATTCATTAAAAAAAAAAATTAAGTGTGAGGTCGTAGTGGTAGCAAGAAAGGCCTTCTGACAATTCACAACTACATTTTATCTCAGGAGCCTTCACAGCTGGCCTCATACAATTACATTTAGTAATATCATCATCATACAATACCATCAAACACCACTACAATATTGGGGTCTTGTCCAGGGATAATTAGCCCAACAGTAATATTAGGATCTCCTGGTGGGAGAAATAAAAGTAGGGAAATAAATTGTAAAATTTCCCTTAAAATTAAAAGTGTCCCTGCAGATAAAAGTTGGTGAATCTTCACAGCCAGTAATAATTAATTAGTTAACTGGTTAGTTAGAATTAGTTAGACTATAGTCATAAGAAGTACTTAGTGTATTTACTGGTTAGAGATTTAGCTTGTATATTATTATATTGTCTAAAAAGTATGGCGGAGCTGGCAAAATTTAGATCAGCTGCTGTGCTCACCGCGAAGGAGATGGGAATGGATGGTCAAATTTTAATTCAATACGTAACGACTGAATGTGATAAATATATTGAACGGGAAGAAAGGAGGTTAGTTGAAGAGAAGAGGTTAGAGGCTGATAGAGAAATTAAGAGGCTGCAGATTGAGGCAGAAGAAAAAAGGTTGACTGCCGAAAGGGAGGCAGAAGAAAAACGACAGCAAAGGGAGGCAGAAGAAAAAAGGTTGACTGCCGAAAGGGAGGCAGAAGATAGAAGGTTGCAGAGGGAGCACGAATTACGACTAAGGGAGCTGGAATTACAAGGCCCGGCCCCTGAAAATGGTGCCAGCCCTTTTGCCTCAGAGGCTACGCCCAGTCTGGGAGCCTCAAACTCAGCTATGGGGTTTCATTTAGACCATTTTGTTGAGAAAGACGATGACATAGAGGGGTACCTAGGACGTTTTGAGTTATTAGCTACTACATATGGGTTAGAGAGAGAGAGGTGGAGTTTAAAGCTATCACAGGGATTGAGGGGTACTTCTTATGAAGTATTTGCTAAAATGAACAGGGAAGACCAAGACAATTATGACATGTTAAAGCAGGCTTTGTTATTAAGGTACGAGAAGAATGGTGAATTTTATCGTAAGAAATTTAGAAATGCCAAACTGTTGTCTGGGGAGACATACCACCAATTCTCTGCTAGACTAGAAACCTATTTGGAGAAATGGACGGCTCTGGGGAAGACCCAAGATCTTAAAGAAATGATCATGATTGAGCAATTGAGAGAGTCCATGGCTCCAGACATGAGAAAATTTCTCATGGAACAAGGTGCAGAGAAGTTGGGGGAAATTTTAAATGTTGCTGAGAGGTATCAGGCAGCCCAGGCAGAGGTAAGTGGTGCTAAGAAGAAGCACATAGACAATTTTAAAGCTCCACAGCAATTTAATAAATTTGATAATAGAGAGCAGGGAAATAAAGGTAGGACAAACTTTGAGCGGCCAAGAAATGACTATCGCGACAGAAACTCACAGTTCAATGACCAAAAGTTCAATGAAAGAAAACCGTTGAACCAAGGAAAAAGATGGTGTAAATGGTGCAAGAAGGATAACCATAACACCGAATTTTGTAGAAGGAAACCTTCAAACATTGCTGCAATGAAGTCGGGGACGCAAAGATTAAAGGTTAATCCTAAGGGACAACAGGAACCTTATCACCCCCCAGTTTGTGAGGATGTTATTTGTAATGGGGTCACCATAAGGTGCCTTTATGATACAGGTTTGGATTATGATTCAGTTGTGAAGTCTAGCCTAGTGGACCCAAGTCAGTATACCACAGAAACAGTGGAAATACAAGGGGCGACTAAGGACATACCACTCATGACACTTCCCATCGCAAGGATAACGGTGAAAACTCGCTATGTGGAAGGAGAAATCAGAGCAGCAGTGATAGATGAACCAATCTACCCTCTGATATTGGGGTGTAGATACGTCTTCTTGGGGAATCCCGAGAAACCTGTGATCATGGCGACAGTGCAGACCAGGTCACAGAAGAAGGAGGAAGAAGGTGAACCTATAAATGCTCATCCAGAGGAGATGAGGAAGGCGCAGGCTGAGGATAGGACACTCAAGCCCTGTTTTAAAAAATTGCCCAAATGCCACACACCTCCGAGCAAGGGGGAATATTTCATGAAGAACAAACTCTTATACAGGAAGGCCGGAACTGGAACAAATGGTCACAACCAGCTGGTTCTTCCCACTTCATATAGAGATAAAGTGATGGAACTCGGGCATGCGATTCCCTTCAGTGGTCACATGGGGATCAGCGCCACAGGACAGCGTATAGCTTGTCATTACTTCTGGCCAGGGATAACGGAGGATATAAAAAGATATGTCAAATCCTGCCCAGAATGTCAAAGGGTAGCTCCAAAGCACTGGACTGCTCCTGCAACTCTAGGGGAAATGCCCATAGTGGGAACACCTTTTGAGAGGGTTGCAGTGGATATTGTAGGACCTCTCACTCGGACCAAGAGGAGGAACAGTTACATCCTTACTCGGTGGACACTTGTTCTATGTGGGGAGAGGCGGTAGCCCTGCCATCAATTGATTCAAAACATGTAGCAGAGGCACTACTTACAATATTTACCCGATTAGGATTCCCGCATCAAATCTTGACGGATAATGGATCTCAGTTCAAGGGGAAACTAACGGAAGAAGTTTTTAAGCTATTTCAAGCCAGGCACTTTCATTGTAGTCCGTACCATCCACAAGGGAACGGCCAGGTAGAGAGGTTCAATGGGACTCTCATTTCTATCCTGAGAAAGCTGGCACACGAAAAACCGGATCTGTGGGATCAATTCCTGCCCGCCGCATTGTTTGCGTACCGGGAGGTACCACATAGTTCAACCGGGATGGCTCCCGCAACTCTGCTATTTGGGAGGCCAATAAAAGGTCCTTTAGAAGCTTTATTAAGGACCTGGACAGATGAGAAGGCGGAAGAGACTGTTACCTCATCGTATCAATATGTGAACGAACTGACCACTCGTTTGAAAGCTGGATGGAAACTGGCAAATGATAATTTGAAGCAAGCCAGGAAGAAACATGCAGCATATTTTAATAGGAAGGCAAAGGACAGGGAACTGGCAGTCGGAGAGAAGGTGCTGCTTCTACTACCCGGAAGCCAGAATAAATTACAAATTGGTTGGCAAGGTCCATATACGGTTCTAGAGAAGGTGTCTAGAACAAACTATAAAATTGACAAAAAGGGGAAGGAAAAAGTTTATCATGTAAACCTGTTAAAGAAGTATCTGGACAGACCACTCCAGGAAAGCACCCCCTTATTGACCTTGGCTATTGCAACCCAGATGCAAAAAGAACCACTCACCTCACATGAATACCCATTACATCCTTGTGAAACAGCAGCACAGGTAAAAGTCAGTAAGCACCTGACTAAAAACCAGGGGAGAGAGTTCAACAGGTTCTGGAGGAACATACAGATGTATTAACAGATAAACCAGGCCATACAAATTTGCTACAGTATGACATGAAACTGGTAGACTCAAACCCAATCTGTATGAGAGCCTATTCTATTCCGTTCGCGAAGGAGAAGGCATTGAAGGAAGAAATAGAGTATTTGTTGAAGGAGGGGATTATTTCGCACAGTGAATCATCTTTTAGTTCTAGTGTCGTTTTGTTGAGAAAACCGTCTGGGGAACACAGACTGTGCATAGATTACAGGAAACTGAATGCTGTCACAGAAGGACAAGTGGATCCATTACCAGACACAAAAACAGTTATTTGCCAGACTGAACAAGGCAAAATACTTTTCAAAGGTGGATCTTAGTAAAGGCTATTACCAGATCCCAGTGAAGCCTGAAGTGAGACCTTATTTGGCTTTTAGCACTTCGGATGGACATTATGAATTCAATATGCTACCATTCGGACTGAAAAATGCCGCCACCGAGACATTTTGAAGAACACATTGAAGCTCTGGAGATGTTGTTTGATAGACTTCGGGA
>JAMPIV010015847.1:0-50000 GCA_024509875.1 Oreohelix idahoensis
ATGTAATCTTGTGAAAGCAGTAATGTGACAGACAATAGCACAATAATGACACGACAAGATATTCAAAACAAACGAAGACGTTCGCAGAAATCCAATTAAAATAAAATGAGAAACTAAAAATGGAATATCGTAAAGAATTACGATGATAACTGCGATTAAATAATGCACAAGACAATTGACAACACAGTGTAAAAAACATAGGTTTTGTAAAAAACTAAACGACAGGAAAGGTGAGATGGACGCGAAATACAAACAAAATTCATCATAAAACAAAACAAACCAAGGTACAAGTAAAAATAGCTACCAAAAACAACAAGTAAACGTGACACTACAGCTAAAACAGACAGGTGTCACAGACCACCAGACACAGTGGACCTAGAATCCTTCTACGCTCACGCGTAGGAACATTCCACTGCGGGAAGTCTGCAAAATAATGTCCTACAGAACGTCTGACGAAGAGCCCGAATTGACTTCGAGATGGATCTCGTTCGTCAGATCTACCTCCCAACCTCCCGCGAAGAATACACAACATATAACACATAACACGGAAAATATAAAGTGGACATAATCAATTAAGGCACAGCTAATAGTAATAAAGTGTATAACGGATACAAGTTATACTTAGCTCGCGTGCAGGTAAAAATCAAAGTGCCTTGTCCCCGTGTATGTACGTTAGAGGATGCAATACTTCGCTCTGCGTATATCACACTAGCTCGCACGTAGTACTGACGAAGAGGTGAGTAAGGCAGACAGTCACTGTACAACCCGAAGTGAAGGTTGATAGATGACCTTGAGAATCTTGTAACGGTCAGTTGATTACGATTCATGTTGACAACAAGTTCCAACTTGACGATGATGTCGCCTTGAAAGTACACATTCTATTTTCAAACGATTAATTTGCTTGAGTAAGATCCGTTTGAAATACTGAATTTCAAACCACGCTGGCGCACCAATCACTGGTTGTATCCGTTTTATGGTAATGGTGTTGGTCTTCACAACGCGAATGGCAAACTGAACGAAAATGTCAACAAACTGTTCTGTAAAAACGGACTACAACAGGTAGTGTTTGAACTGATCACTCGATGGTAAACTGGGCAGTACATAAGTCAGTGATTGCTGGACATATAGTTTATTGACATGGCACATACGAAGAAACGATACGATCATAGTTATAGGTTATAGGTACAAAATGTCATACTTTGAAGTTGCTGATCATTCTTAGTTATTCTTCAAGTGATTAAGTCTTATCAACACCCACAACAATCTATTCAGCTATTGAGTTCGGAATCGGCTAACTTCTCTTTACATCCCTGCCACGACTTTGGCATTGAAGCATGTACGGCATTTAAAACATGTGCATAAGGTAATCAATATAACTTCTTCTACTCGTAGGAATTCTCCGTCTACGATCCAAATCTAAAAGGCAAGCGACTCTGTAGATCCATTCTAGGAATGATAAAATTCCCGCTAGATTAGTAGTAGAGCGGCCTTTTTATGCAGCATTAAAATAAGAAGTGGGCGATAACTTACGTGACATAACTGCGATTGGCTTCGACCTGAAGACCAATACAAATCACAATAATAAATGGCTTCCTTCAACATGCCATTGGATACACAATATCAAATTACAATCATGGACACAAGCCAGTTCCATGTTTCCACTTCAAAACATGACGTCACAAACTACTCAACTAGGTTACACGTGCGTCCAAAGCAACTCACACAGCATTGTGCACGTCAGTGCGTGAATCAATCGAACGCTCAAACAATATAACTACATAAAACTGGTGCGTACATTTGGCAGGACCGACGACTACCCCCTTAGGTAATAAATGTACGTAACACTTTGTCTTTGATTTTTTGGTGTTATTGTCGTAATTGTCGTTTTCATGTCCAGTGTTTATAGTTACGTCCACGAGATGTCGTCTGTTTATAGTTACGTCTCATAAATTCAACAAAGTCACTTTCCAAATACATTGTTTTGTTTTTGTTTCTTTTGGGCTGTTAATTCTAGAATGACATTCACCAGTGTGAAAACCATGGTATAAAACTTAAAAACTTGTCACTCGAATTTTCAACAACAGTACAAAATGACATTCACTTAACGCCAACTATATTACCAGTGCGACTTTGTTTAGTCTAACAAAATTACTTTGATTGACAGTTCACGATCTCCAGGTCAACTGGGGGTGAGTCTGATCTTTAGTTTCAGTTTTGCAACTGTAAGAAATAATTACTAGATGTTCTTGCTATACGTTAAGTTAGCATTACAATGTATTACGTTATCCTTTTTATTGTCTGAAAACAATGCTCCAGACGGAGCATACGCGCTGATGTTTTATTCACTATTTCCTTATTATTTGTTAATGTTTTACTTTTTAACTCAGATGTTTGTTTATGCATCACACTCTTTAAGCCTTCATTCATCCACGTATGAAAATTTCAAGACATTTGTTGCATTCTTGTTCAGTTTGACGGAGCGTGCAGCTTTGCACAGGACCTTACTTACTTAGTCATTCCTCTTCTACCCGGAGGTGTAGAGGTTTGCCAGAGAGAGCGTCATACTCTCCTTTCAGCTGTCGTCCTCCTGGCCTGGTTCCAATCTAGTCCTCGGTCCTTCAGAGATTGTCTAATGTTGTCCTCCCAGCGAACTCTGGGTCGTCCTGGAAGTCTGGATCCATGGCTCTTGGTTTCCCATATTGACATGTTATCCAATCTTCTCATATTCTGTAGACATGGCAAACGCATCGTAATTGGGACTGTTCCACTCGGATCTGCAGGGGCTGGGTTTTGAGGACATAACTTATTGTTTGGTTGCGAACCACTGTGGTTAAGTAAAGGCTTCAGAGGACATTTATCCATGTCACTCTCTTATTCCTGCTATCAATTTCAAATGTATCTTTCGATGACTTGCAGCAAGCACCTACACATTTCTTGTGGATCTGGCTGTAATAGTGCTATCTTCTACTACATTAATATACACAATATTAAAAATCATACATAAAGGCCTCACCATTTCTTTCACACACTTCTGCAGTTAATTGTCCTCACATATTCACACGATCCGATTTCGTCTAGTACTTTACACTCGCTGTCTTTTTTTTTTAAATGATATAATAAAGTGGGTTACAATCACGTTGTTAAAAAAAAAACCAATCCAATGAAAATAGTGGACGGCAAAAAACTTCAAATAGACTCAATTTTCATTCACTGAATAATGTAATTATTTAATTTGATCTACTTGCTTTCCAGAAAGTTTCAATGCAATCGCCTGTTCAGCAAACAAACAAACAAAAAATTATTATGTTTGGTAGTCCGGGCTTAAAGTAGCGAAAAAGTTATATATATTCGTGAGGCCACAGTCACCTCTAACAATGAGTGGTCCAAGCGATAGAAAACACGATTCTAAACTCTTCTCTGACATGTACAAATTATACCTGTTGTGTGTGTGATATCAAGATAAGCTAACTGCACGAGAGAAGAAAGTGCCAGAGGTAGGCGTGTGAGTTGTGTACTTTGCAAGCTTAAATCTAAAAGTTCATGACGATTTTTAAAAGCGGAGGGTGAAATCTTGCTAATAGGATTATTATTCATGTATAAAGATTGAATAACCGAATTTTTAGGAAAACTCGTGTCTGTTAGCTCCTTTAAAAGGTTAAAACCAAGCTCGACTACCGTTGCTTTTGGAGGAAAATCTTCTCCTCGAATTACCGTTATTGCGTTTGATAGAAGAACCAATTCTGTTACAGCTTTTAGACTCGACATTAATCTAGGAATAGTGGGAAGAAAATTATAGTCTAGATCAAGAGAGACTAGTCCAACCTGCAACGATCCAGAATTAGGATTCGATATTCTATTGGACACAAAGTTTATACGTTGAATAACAGTAAGAAAAGACAATTCTGGAATAGATGTTAGTTCGTTCTGTTGAATGTGTAGATCTGCTAGAGAGTTGGCGTATGGACGAAGCAAGATGCTCAGCTGACTAGCGTTATTTATGCAATTACCGTTTAGCGTTAGATATACCAGTTTACTCGAACCAGGAAGCCATTTTGTGCTTGAAATTTTGTTATCTGCTAAATCTAGCGTTTGTAATGATGAAAGCTTTGACAAAGCTTTCGGGACCTCCGTTAAACTGTTATTGTAAAGAGATAATCTTGTTAAACTATTGGTCATCATGTCCATCGCATTATCAGAAAGAGAACTCAGATAGCTCCCTATGATAGATAACTCTGTCAGGCGAGAAAAATACTGAAGCAATGTTGGTGATGTTGTTAAATCAACAAATTCAAGGTAAAGGATCTGTATGGTTGAACCAATATTCTTCATGGCCTCGATGTTCCAGTCTAAGATAGGAACTCCCTCAAAATGCAACTCTTGAAGGCTGTGCAGATATAAGAAGGCATTTGGAATTCGAGTCATAAGACCGTTGTAGATGGTCAACGTAGTCAAGGTTGTTGTCGATCCATTGAAGGCACCGTCTTCTATATGTGTAATGAGAGTGTTCATCAGAGAAATCCTTCGACGGTTAGAAGGCAGACTTCCAGATGGGACTGTGGTTTTGTGAGTTTGTCGTGAAATATTCTAAATCCACATATATAAATTAAAAAGTAAATGTAAAGCCTAACGAATTAATACAATAAAAGGAAAGAAGAATGGTAAAAGACCAGTGCTGTCACAATGGCTTACAAAAATCCCCCTTTTTCTACTTCGTCTGCATATTGTAACGCTTTCACATTTGATAGTAAAGCCTACTGCATCAATACACGCGTTCTACAAATAAAACTAGTACTATCTTTCATAGAAAACCTTGAGATAGACACACTGCGTAATGACCTAGATTTAATATTCCATTCATGTCATTTTATACACTACGTTAACATAAACGAAAAGACAGATGGACTTAGGATAGAGAGAGAGAGAGAGAGAGAGAGAGAGGTACTGAGGGGACGCATGCAACACTAACACGCAGTCACGCGATATAAAATAATGCCACCCCCAACGCGAAAGGCATGAAGCACTAACTTTTTTTCAAATAGACAGTGATAAAAAACACTACCAATACACGGTTAGGTTTTAAAAAAACATGTTTAATGCTTATTAGGAAACATGACATTATACTGTTTTACGTCTGAAGTCCTGACAGTACATATGACACCCCATCGTATCGAAGTGAACAGGAGGTAGAAGAAAATACATATTTTGAACGCAGCCACTTAGCTCCATTAAATTTATATATTTGGGTTCCTTAGGACTTGCTGACAAAGAATATGTTAAGTGTTACGCAAATAGTCTAGGAATTAACAAATTATGGCCAAAATAAAATAGTAAGGGAGTCAGACAGCACCCGATCATATTTGCTCACTGGCATGTTTTAAAACCACCATTTTACGGGAAATAGGCCAACAAGTTAAATCCTATGTGATTGGCTAGAATAATATGTAAGGCGAAACATGATTAGTTAAATGTAAATACTATTTTTGGTTGTTAAGGGAGACGGTAGGAAGGGTACATTCTTTTCAAATGTTTTTGTAAACATGGCCGCATTGGCTAGACCATTTGATATAGTCAATTAGGAGCGTCAGTTCAGTGCCACATTTTGAAAATAAACTTATTGAAAAGCAGTGCATTGAGATCCAGCTCATATTTTTCTAAATAAAAGCCTGGGACAGAGGCAGATCGAAATTGTGCCTTATTCATCGCCAGTCAACGTATTTGTTTATTATTTCCATGAATTGTGGGACCGTGGTCCTAAACTATTAAAGCAGTACCTGGTCTGAGTTTTGCTGAATCCAGAGGCTGATAGCATACTCCTTGGTCCAGATAGCGACCAGTGTTGTGTCTCAAGAGTACGGTGAAGCAAGCGAGCAGAAGAGACTGATTCCTGCCGCCCTCACAGAAGATAAGATCTCGTGGCCAGAGCAGCTCAATCTTATGTACCCCCCCCCGCCCCCTCTAAAAGTGACAGTATATGAAATAAAGAGGGACAAGTAATTATTTCCAATGACAGGAACTGTGAACTTTTCCAATACTACTTCCACCAGAAACAGACACATGAAGTCATGATGATAAACAACCACCTAGCTTGAAAAATCCAGTATTACCTCATAGTACCACATCACAACTGACACACACATTGTGATAATAATAATATATGTCAATACAAAGATCATATCTATAAATAGTGTACATACAACGTGTAATTACATTTGATTGTGATTCCTGGTTCACTTTGTAGTTGAATCAGGATATCTATTATTGAAAGAAATTAATACATATATTTTTAAACTTTAACGCTTGACTCATTTAAGATAGTCTTATAGAGTGTTCCATGTATGTGAGTGTCACAGTGTTGTAAAGAGTTGTGGATTAAACTAAATTGTTTATCTGTCTGTTGGTTGTTGTGAACATACACTTCATCACTTTCATAACCCTAGACATTCAACGTAGTCATCACAATATTCCAGAATAATTCTGACTGAGGTTTAAATATGGTAGCAAGTAATGTCATCTGTAATACACCACACTTATTAGATACAGATACCTTCACAGCTGATCTCAGCCAGTACACTAAGTCCCCTATAGATATTTATAACATCCCACTTTACCACAGAGTTCTCTGAGAATAACAGTTAAATTAGTGTACAGCTATTTATAGTTATAATAACTATTGCTAAGTCTGGTTTGACGTGTTTTTCCTTTTATGACACTACCAATTCTAGACTTTAATGGAATATTCAGTTATCACCCACGTTAGCTTCAATGATTAAGTCAGTTATGAGTTGACTATCTTTTTTCACAAGTGTTAACTTCATCAAGACAACATTTCGAAACAGTATTCACATTGTTTTTCGCGTCATGCTGTTTCAACATTGTGATTCAACTTATCGCAGCTGATTTACATTGTCGGGCATTGAAATTCTTGGTTGTACAGAATATCTTTATTTGAGACATTCAGACGAAATCAAGCGAATATCAATGCCTTGACATACTGCTGTCACATGATCTGCGTAATATGGAGTGGTTTTGTATTGACTTCAGTATTCTAAGCAACTCATGCTTTGGCAATTAATTTTATGGCTGAAAGATGTTTCAGTATTAAGACGTTTTAAGCAGTTCAAGTCTAAAGTGTTACATGTATGAATGCTTCAAACAAGTCACGATATTATTGAAAAGATCTTAAATTGTGCAATGTGTCGGCTGGAAGTCAAGAATGAATATTTTGTTTTTATTTATGAAATCCGAAATGCCTTTTCTAAATGTATTTTCTTTCAAAAATGACAACAAAAGATACATTAAATATGTCACATCTTCTTAGTTGTAATGGAATATATTCCTATACGTGGTGTTCATTATATCACTTTAGTCACGTAATTATGTTACAACAATAATAACCACTATTCACACTACTATAGCGACGTTGACTGCATCCATGTCCCTCGAATTTATTTTGTTACCTTAGTAATGACAGAATTTGATCATCTTGCTCAGAGTTAACTTTTCTTCCGCTCCTGTTCTGTGTTTACTGCATACGTGTATGTAATCTTCTTCTTCTTGGATCAAAGCAGTCAGTGGCCATTCCGCCTAGTGGCGTCTTATAGGGAAGTTACAAACTGTCCCTATTTTGCTCGATCTGTGGCCATCCTTCGTGCCGTGCCCCAACTCTGGTTCATACTTTGCATCTCAGCTCCACTGTTCTCCGTCAGGTTGTCTTTGGTCTGCCTCTCTTTCGCCGTCTTTCTGGGGTCCATAGCTAAGCAGTTCTGATGATGGCGTCAGGATCCCTTCTTAGGAGTTGGCCAAGCCCATTCCAGCTTCTACCTGCAATGATGGTTTTCATGCCTTTTTGACGGCACCGTGTAAGCAGTACCTGGTTGGAGACGGTATTCGGCCAAAAATATATTGTCCTATGGCAAGATGTGTGGAATAATTTGGACATTTCCTTTTCTGTTACTCTCCATCACTCAGCGCCATACAAAAGTACAGAAAGTACGCAGCTCCCGTATAATCTTAATTTGATGTTTGTGCTGTACTGAGAAGATTTCCAAATGTTGTTTAGATTGCAACGTCTGTTCTGGCTTTATTCATTCTGTTACTGGTGTCTTTGCTTGTCCCGCCGTCTGATGTTTTTATGCTTCCTAGATATGTAAAAATTTCTGTTTGGTCCAGCTTTTGGTTCCTTATTTTTTTGGGCTCGGAATTTAGTACATTGAGTGTCATGACCTCTGTCTTCTTCAGGTAAATGTCCAATCTTACTTGTTGGCTATATTTAATCAGTCAGTTTTTTTTCCCTTGAATTTTTTTTTCAGGATATCACCTTGTCTTACATCAGTGGTCGTCCTGAACTCTTCTGACTTATGGTTTGCTGTCCTCACATAATTTCTGCAAGACTTGTAAAAGCTCTGTATAGCATGAATCAGAGGTGCTGTAATGTTCTTCCTTGCCAAACAGTACCAAAGTTTGCTCCAGGGGACCCTGTCAAACGCCTTTTCCAGATCTATGAAATAAGGACGGATCTCACTCTTATACTCACGGGCCTTTTTGCTCAACTGTCTGAGTGTGAAGATTAGGTCTTGAGTACTTTCGGTTTGCTCGGAATCCTCACTGGACCTCATCCAATTGTGGCTCATCTAAGCGTCGGAGTCTCTGCTCTAGGATTCTAGAGTAAATTTTACCAGGGACACTGAGAAGGGATATGCTTCTACATTGACGATTGTCACCCTTTTTGAAAATTGGTGTTATGATGGCAATCTCCCAATCTTTTGGTATGGTCTTGTTGCACCACGCTGCCTGTAGGACCCTTAAGAGTAATAGGTCGCCTGATGCTCCCATGTACTTAACCATTTCTGGTGTTATACCATCATGCCCTGCTGCTTTGCTCATCTTGATTTTCTCCAGTGCTGCCTTCAGATCTTCCATCTTTATGTCATCTTCATCACCATTGGTTTCCTCTTCTGTGCTAGTGATTATCATTTGTGATGCTTAACCTTGCCTACCATCAAAGAGTTCTGAGAAATATTCTTTCCATCTTTCTATTACTTCCTTCGGGGCAGTAAGCAATTTGCCTTGCTTGTCCTTTATAAATTTGAGAGGGCATTGTTTTTCCTTCCTCATGTTCTTTAGGGTCTTATAGAACATTTTCTGGTTTTCTTGCGCATCTTTTTCTAGCTTTTCTCCAAATTCTTCCCAGGACTTCTGTTTTGCTGCTAGCAACTTGTTCTTTGCTTCTGTTCTGAGTATCACATGTTCTCTATATTTCTCCATTTGTCCTGCTGTGTTTTTAGCTCCTAAGTATTGTTTCCATGCCATTTTCTTCTTTCTTTTTTTTTCTTTGGCTTCCTCTGTCCACCAATGTGTCCTCTTTCTCATGTTCCCAAGTCGGACTTCACCACATGCTTCTGCAGTAGCTGTCTTTATGATGTCCTTGAATTTAAGCCAGAGGGTTTCCAAGTCATCAGGTTGTTCTTCTGTGTTGCTCACTGCTGTAGCAATAAGCCCTTGATAACTGGTCTTAATTTCTGGCTCTCTCAGCTTGTAGATCATAATGCTCATTTCTCCCGTTTGTTTAACTTGGTTTCTTGCGTGATGTTGGGCAGTTCCTAGGCTGAGCAACTCTTTCAGTTGTTCTTTTGATTGTAAGCAGGTAGTGATCAATTCCAATCTCTGGCCTCCTCCAGACTCTAGCATCCCAGACATATTTGAATGAGCTCCTCCTGACATTGGCATAGTCGATCACTCACTTCTCATTCTTTGTTGGTTTACATCTATGTATGCATGTATGCGCTTATGGGGGAACTTTGTGTTTGTAATGATCAGATTCTGCTCCCTGCAGAATTTAAGGAATCGCTTTCCATTGTCATTGAGAGTATCTTCTCCATATCTTCCGATAACACCACCCCATCTAGCATGGTCATTTCCAACTCTGGCATTGAAATCTCCGAGCATGATAATTTCATCAAGGCAGTCATCCACTGTCCTTTGAAGCAGCTCGAAGAATTCCTCCTTGACCTCTGCTCTCTCATCCTCATTTGGCCCATACACTTTGACCAGGTTGACTATGGTTTCTCCTTCTTTTAGTTTTACAACCATAATGCGCTCCGAGACAAAGTTACATCCCTTGATACTATTTTTTTGGTTTTTTCCCACAATGCAACCCACGCCCACTAGAGCAGCATGTTGCCATCGAGATCCATGACTCCTTGTCCCTTTTTCTTTGTTTCCGTTATAACCAGGATTTCTAATTTTGCTTTCCTCATCTCTTCCATCAGCTCATCTTCTTTCCCATTTATACTTCTTGTGTTACAAGTTCCATAAGTCGTAGTCCGTAGTCCGTTCCAGTTCGTCGATTTTAGAATCCGTCCGGTTGTCTCTATTGTAGTTCGCGTAATCATGTTTTAAAGCAAACAGGTGATTGGCCTGTTGTGCCTTTGCATGGTGGAGGGGCTGCCTCCTTACGGCATCCATGCAGGCCGCCCACCTCCTTTTTCAGCAAGGCTTGGGACCTGCCTAGGCAGAGTTATGCTGTCAAAAGCCATTTCAAAATCAACAAAGTTTTATATATAGCTGTCTTTACCAATCTGAACACTGCTCTATTATATTCCTGAGGGTAAAAATATGATATGTGCATCTTCTGTTCTTTCGGTATACTGCTTGTTCCTTCTTCAGTTTATGGTCTACTGCTTTTAGTGTCTGTGGATAATTATCCTGCTCAATATTTTGCTGGGAACTGAGAGGAGCGTAATTCTTCTTCAGTTGTTGCAGTCTGTAAGGTCACTCTTTTTGTGATAATTTGATAGTTGTTGCTTTCTTCCTTTCAAGTCGTGTTGTCTCTGTTTGCCAGATTTATGCAAAGAATGGTTCTAAGAGTTCAGCTGATAATTCAGGATCAATTTTAAATAGAAGCTTTTCCATTATTCAACCCTTTCATAGTTGTTATGGTTTCATCCTTTCTTGGAACATCGGTATTGATATCCAGGTCATTTTCAGCCTCAGGAATGTTCAGCTGCATCTTTGGTGATGTCTTATTGAGCATTTATTTAAAGTGTTCAGCATATCTTACTTCCTGCCCCTGCACTGTGGTGATGAAATTTCCCTGCATGTCTTACTAGTATAATGTTGGTTGCACATCGTTTTCCACTGGCTGTTTTTGTTGTTTTGTATACAATGCATTGTTCATTTCTCAGTGCTTCTGCCCGTCTTTCGAGACGTTAACACTGAACAGGGTGTCTGCTTTAGTCTGATCCCTACCCGCGATGACCAGTCTGTAGAACCTGCCAGGATTAAAACTTTCGCTGGCATAGCTCCGGAGGTTGTCAGGGTATGCAAGCCGCCAAACCGCTACAAAGTATAGACACCATTGATTAATCACAGCATTTGTTCATCTTGCTCAGTGTTAACTTTTCAGTAGCTCCTGTTCTGTGTTTACTACATAGGTGTATGTTGTGTTGCAATGCAATTCCCATTATTTCTTCTTGATTGTCACTTGTGAATTCTATCCACACAAATTTTGTTGTTTCAGATCATCTTTGCTAGTCGTTAGTATATCGTAATGTTCTTCTTTGTTTGCCATCTTGATATTACCGAACGATCAGTCTCTCGTATCTTTTACATGTTCAGATCACAGCACAAGAAACGAAATTCAACAATGTTTTTTCTTTTTGTAATTGAGCAAAAAACAATCGACTGACCGTGTGTCTAGGTTGAAAGGAACGCGCCTGACCAAGGCGAGGCAAAACCAAAAAAAAAAAAAAATCACTGCCGTGTTGTTTTTACATTTACTTAACAAGTTATTACAAGGAATGACGTTGATAAACAATTTGTACACATTTATCTGTGTTCCTAATTATTGCAGTTAATAAATAAGTGAAATGGGTTCATTTTCGATGCAAGACAACAGGAAGCTGAGACGCTTGGGAGTCATGACCCAAGTGGGCCCGCCGCCCTTAGAGTGTAAAGGAGTATATAGGGCCGAAACACTTGTCGGACGGGGGACTTCTTCTGATGATCAGATTGCTTCCTGTTGTATCGCTCTGTAAAGAGTTTCCTATCATAGTTACATGGTCAAACCAGTGACAATCGGGAAAAGACCGATTGGCTTCTGGAAAGACAGATGACACTGGGAAAGACTAGAAACCGGCTGACCGGGTTAGCACCCCGTAAGCTGTATTCAATTGCTATAGAACCCAAAAACGATAGATGCCCCCAGGATTCACCGAAGGGGGGGGGGGGAGAATGATGAATCCACAGGCGCCTCATTGGAATCGACCAGACCCGTTACACGGACTTCGAGCTCTGAACAACGGCTGGAGTTTCCATGTGCCTGTGGTAGGGAATTCTCTACTCAGAGAGGAATGAAAATCCACAGAACGAAAAAGGGGTGTGGGAGGTCATCAGGGGGAGATCAACAGCGCTCTGTCTCGACGGATAAGACGTTAGAAGAACGCAGCCAGGAGTCAATCCACAGTGCTGAGTACATTCAAGTTGATCTGCCTGATGATGATCTCACACACTTCTTGGACGGGAAGAGAGATGCAATCAAGTTTCCACCCGCCAGTGCAAAGGGGCTTTGGGAACAGCTGGCCGAAGCCTTGGCAAAAGAGTTGGATAACAACCTGAAGCAGATAACTTTGGAGAAGAAGCTGGAAATCTTCGGCGACATAATATATCTGCACTGTCGCAAAGTGTTCGGAGTGAGGGAGGCAAGGGAAGGTAACCCACCACGAAAAAGCAGAAGACAAATTAAAATAGAAGAAATCAGAAAACAGAAGAAGCATGCCCGAAAACTGTTCAAAAACGCAGTTGCCGCAGAGAAGGAAGGGTTGCGACAGGTTTGGGAGCACCTGAAAGGCCAACATAATGCCCTTTGTAGAGCAGAAAGGTTGTGCAGGAAGAAAAGGAAGACTCGAATGGATAGGGAAAGATTCTTCAGGGAGCCCTTCAAGTTTGCCAAAGAACTGTTTGAGCAGCCACGGTGGGGTACGTTAAACATCAGGAAAGAAGACCTGGAAGAGCACCTTGGAATGACATATTCAGATGATCGCAAAGATGAGCCGCTCAGCAGCATGGCAGGCCTTAAATGGCCGAGTAAGCCAGGAGCTGAATTTAACACCAAGCCCCCAACGGTGCAAGAGGTAGAAAGCATTGTCCAGAAAGCTCGATGCAAGTCAGCTCCAGGTCCTAATGGTGTTCCATATGTGGTGTATAAGAGATGCCCTGAGGTGCTCAAACGACTGCTTCGTTTACTGAAGAGTGCGTGGAAAACCCAGCTTGTAAGCAAGGAATGGAGAAAGGCGAACGGAGTCTACATCCCGAAGGAGCAAAATTCCCCAGACATCAGTCAGTTCAGGCCAATCTCACTACTCAATGTGGAAGGGAAGATATTCTTCTCAGTGATGGCGAAAAGCCTCACTACATACCTCCTGGCAAATGGGTACATTGACACTACCATTCAGAAAGGAGGTATCCCAGGTACACCAGGATGTCTAGAGCATGCCACAATGATATGGGAAGCAATCCAAAAGGCAAAGTCTGACAGAACAAACCTCCATGTAATCTGGTTGGATTTAGCGAATGCTTATGGATCCGTTCCACACCAGATGTTGTGGCAGGCCCTAGAAATGTATCATGTTCCACAAGAGATTGCAGCAATGCTGAAGCTGTATTTCGCAGGGTTTGCTGTCAGATTTTCAACCAGAGAGTACACAACGAAGTGGATTGGCCTTGAAGTTGGAATTGCGATGGGATGTACCATCTCTCCGATACTATTCGTGATGGCTATGCAGGTAATCCTCAATGCGGCTGAAGGAATGGCTATAGGTCCAAAGCTCGGTGGAATGTGTCTCATGCCACCGCTCAAAGCATTCATGGATGACACAACAATTCTGACATCAGATGAACATCAGGCCCGGAGGATGTTAGCACGCCTGGATGAACTAGTCAGCTGGTGCAGAATGAGCTTCAAACCCAAGAAGTCGAGAAGCCTATCAGTCAGGAAAGGGAAGATAGCAGAGGTCATATTCACGGTTTCCAACCAAAGAATCCCTACTGTCATTGAGGAACCTGTTAAAAGTCTTGGCAGGGTGTACGATGCCTCATTAAAAGACTCAAAGGCAGTGCAACAGACAATAGAAATGGCAGACAGAGGGCTACAGATCATAGACCAAAGCAGACTCCTGGGGAAGTTCAAACTGTGGTGCCTCCAGTTCATGTTGATACCAAAGTTGCTGTGGCCACTGCTTATATATGAAATAAGCACAAGTACAGTGGAAGCCATAGAGCAGAAGGTCAACAAGTTCATGAGAAAATGGCTAGGAGTACCACCAGGTCTGTCAGATGTAGCACTGTACTGCAAAAAGTCAAAACTTCTGCTTCCTTTCAAGTCAGTTGTTGAAGAGTACAAAGTTGGAAAGGCAAGGCTTGCAATGATGCTACGCGAGTCAGCTGATGACGTGGTTAAGTCCATTCAGCCCACACTGAAAACGGGAAGGAAGTGGAAAGTGGAAGAAGCTGTTGATGCTGCCCAAGAATCACTCAAACTGAGGGAGGTAATCGGATACACACAAACGAATAGACGGGGATTTGGTCATGGAGACATCCGCTGGTGGTCCAAGGCATCAAGCAGGGAGCGCAGAGACATGGTAGTTCAGGAGATACGAGAAGTTGAGAATGATAAGAGGTTGCAAAAAGCAGTGCAGCAGGTCCAACAAGGCCAATGGACTACATGGGAAGGAGCCCTGCAGAGGTCCTTGACATGGAATGATATATGGCATATGGCACCTCTTAGGCTCAGCTTCGTTGTCAGATCACTGTATGACCTGCTGCCATCGGCCACCAACCTTGTGAAATGGGGAAAGTCGGATGATGAGCAGTGCCCCCTGTGCCAGGGGAGGCAGACACTTGAACACGTGCTCTCAGCGTGTAAGGTGTCATTAGGGCAAGGGCGATACACTTGGCGCCATAACAAAGTGCTAAATGAGCTTGCTGCGACAATAGATCTGGCAAGAATGAAGGCGAATAGCAAAGTCCGGCCAGACACCGCAAACACATACTTTCTGAGGGCAGGAAAGTCAGCACACCCCAAACCGAATAAACCTGGTAGCAGTTTACCATCTCTTCTTGATTGTGCAAATGATTGGGAGATGGCGGTAGACCTACCTGGACGAGGGGCATATCCAGAGAGTATCCGGAAATCGCGGAGACGGCCAGATATAGTGCTTCATTCTGCAGCAATGCTTCAGGTCATACTGATTGAACTGACCGTGCCATTTGAATCCAGATTAGATGAGTAACATTCGTTCAAAGCGGCCAAGTATAGTGATCTGGCCGCGGATCTGAGACACGATGGGTTCACTGCAAGGGTCATGGCTGTTGAAGTGGGCGCAAGAGGGCTTGTGGCTGCATCAGTGTATGATCTATTGAAACTGTTGGGGCTGAGGGGACAGTCGAGAACAAGGGCCCTGAAGAGGCTTAGTGAAACTGCCGAAAAGGCATCAGGCTGGCTGTGGAACAACCGCAATGGGGAATGGAGATCGTAACAATAAACGCTGCGGTACAGAAAACACCAGGAATTTTTCTAAGTCCACAATATGCTGAGGTTTGTGGTGGACTAGTGAACGGGCTGCGACTCAGGGGCGACAAGCGGTGTATACTATAAGGGGTGTCAGTATCAAGAGTCCAGTGGGGAACGCGCAGTGGCGACTCGTTGACTTCGCGCTGGTGTCTCAGTGTGTGCGACGGAACGAACGGAATAATTTGTCTTCTCTTTGTTACTTTCACAATTGCCTCCACGGCTGGCGGAGTTGTGGAATTTAAAGTTGCTACCATAAGTGAAATGGGTTCATTTTCGATGCAAGACAACAGGAAGCTGAGACGCTTGGGAGTCATGACCCAAGTGGGCCCGCCCCCCTTAGAGTGTAAAGGAGTATATAGGGCCGAAACACTTGTCGGACGGGGGGACTTCTTCTGATGATCAGATTGCTAACTGTTGTATCGCTCTGTAAAGAGTTTCCTATCATGCTTAAAACAAAAACGAGAAAAGCCTTACATCCAAAGTTAGTAAGTAAAGTCATTACTGTTGTCGTTAATTAGTGATGGCATCGTTTGGAGTCCCCTGTCCATACACATGATGTCAAATCCAATGCAAGAACATTCCTACAATAAATTAGCCAGTAAAACTAATTATCTCGCTGACTGTTTTATTGCATCTATTGTAATACGTAAAACAATCATGAATTATGCCTATCTATCTATCTATCTATCTATCTATCTATCTATCTATCTATCTATCTATCTATCTATCTATCTATCTATCTATCTATCTATCTATCTATCTATCTATCTATCTATCTATCTATCTATCTATCTATCTATCTATCTATCTATCTATCTATCTATCTATCTATCTATCTAATCTATCTATCTATCTATCTATCTATCTATCTATCTATCTATCTATCTATCTATCTATCTATCTATCTATCTATCTATCTATCTATCACTGTGTTTTCCCGTTTTTCTACATATTCTGATGTTTTCGACTCTTAGTTCTTTCTGAATGGGAATTTTCTTTTACGCCACAAATTAAACTACAAACCACTAATTTGTATTTTAAATACAATATTCTTAACACATTTTGACCCTGTATGGACATTCATCTCCTTGGACACAGACACAAAATATTCCAGAGACCAATAAACAGATCAGCTTGCGCATCGTCGAGTTGTGTGTAGAACAGACCTAGAAGAAAAGGGAGTGTTAAAAACAAACATGTTCTCATATCATTTACTTTCGATTATGTTTTGTTAGTTTGTCTTGTCTTTCATCATTTATCATCCCACTCAAGCGTTGAACATTAGTCTGTTACACACTGAGTGTATTAGAACATTAGTCTGTTACACACTGAGTGTATTAGAACATTAGTCTGTTACACACTGAAAGTATTAGAACATTAGTCTGTTACACACTGAATGTATTAGAACATTAGTCTGTTACACACTGAGTGTATTAGAACATTAGTTTGATACACACTGAGTGTATTAGAACATTAGTCTGTTACACACTGAGTGTATTAGAACATTAGTCTGTTACACACTGAGTGTATTAGGAACATTAGTCTGTTACACACTGAGTATATTAGAACATTAGTCTGTTAAACACTGAGTTTATTACAACATTAGTCTGTTACACACTGAGTGTATTAGAACATTGATCTGTTACACACTAAGTGTATTAGAACATTAGTCTGTTACACACTGAGTGTATTAGAACATTAGTCTGTTACACACTGAGTATAAAAGAACATTAGTATGTTACACACTGAGTTTATTACAACATTAGTCTGTTACACACTGAGTGTATTAGAACATTAGTCTGTTACTTACTGAGTGTATTAGAACATTAGTCTGTTACACACTGAGTGTATTTGAACAGTAGTCTGTTACACACTGAATGTATACAACATTAGTCTGTTACACACTGATTGTATTAGAACATTAGTCTGTTACACACTGAGTGTATTTGAACAGTAGTCTGTAACACACTGAATGTATAAAACATTAGTCTGTTACACACTGAGTGTATTAGAATATTAGTCTGTTACACACTGAGTGTATTTGAACAGTTGTCTTTTACACACTGAATGTATAAAACAATAGTCTATTACACACTGAGTGTATTAGAACATTAGTCTGTTACACACTGAGTGTATTTGAACAGTAGTCTGTTACACACTGAATGCATAAAACATTAGTCTGGTACACACTGAGTGTATTAGAACATTAGTCTGTTACACACTGATTGTATTAGAACATTAGTCTGTTACACACTGAGTGTATTAGAACATTAGTCTGTTACACACTGAAAGTATTAGAACATTAGTCTGTTACACACTGAGTGAATTAGAACATTAGACTGTTACACACTGAGTGTATTAGAACATTAGTCTGTTACACACTGAGTGTATACGAACATTATGCTGTTACGCACTGAGTGTAGTAGGACATTAGTCTGTTACACACTGAGTGTATTAGAACATTAGTCTGTTACACACTGATTGTATTAGAACATTAGTCTGTTACACACTGAGTGTATTAGAACATTAGTTTGTTACACACGAACATTAAACATAGTCCCTGTTACACACTGAGTGTATTAAACATTAGTCTGTTACACACTGAGTGTATTGAACAGTAGTCTGTTACACACTGAGTTGTATTAGAAAAACATTAGTCTGTTACACACTGAGTGTATTAGAACATTAGTCTGTTACACACTGAGTGTATTAGAACATTAGTCTGTTACACACTGAGTGTATTAGAACATTAGTCTGTTACACACTGATTGTATTAGAACATTAGTCTGTTACACACTGAGTGTATTAGAACATTAGTTTGTTACACAATGGGTGTATTAGAACATTAGTCTGTTACACACTGAGTTTATTACAACATTAGTCTGTTACACACTGAGTGTATTTGAACAGTAGTCTGTTACACACTGAATGTATAAAACAATAGTCTATTACACACTGAGTGTATTAGAACATTAGTCTGTTACACACTGAGTGTATTTGAACAGTAGTCTGTTACACACTGAATGCATAAATCATTAGTCTGTTACACACTGAGTGTATTAGAACATTAGTCTGTTACACACTGATTGTATTAGAACATTAGTCTGTTACACACTGAGTGTATTAGAACATTAGTCTGTTACACACTGAAAGTATTAGAACATTAGTCTGTTACACACTGAGTGTATTAGAACATTAGTCTGTTACACACTGAGTGTATTTGAACAGTAGTCTCTTACACACTGAATGTAAAAAACATTAGTCTGTTACACACTGTGTGTATTAGAACATTAGTCTGTTACACACTGAGTGTATTAGAACATTAGTCTGTTACACACTGAGTGTATTAGAACATTAGTCTGTTACACACTGAGTATATATGAACATTATGCTATTACGCACTGAGTGTATTAGAACATTAGTCTGTTACACACTGAGTGTATTAGAAAATTAGTCTGTTACACAATGAATGTATCAGAACTTTAGACTGTTACACACTGAGTGTATTAGAACATTAGTCTGTTACACACTGAGTGTATTAGAACATTAGTTTGTTACACACTGAGTGTATTAGGACATTAGACTGTTACACACTGAGTGTATTAGAACATTAGTCTGTTACACCCCGAGTGTATAAGGAACATTAGTCTGTTACACACTGAGTATATTAGAACATTAGTTTGTTACACAATGAGTGTATTACAACATTAGTCTGTTACACACTGAGTGTATTAGAACATTAGCCTGTTACACACTGAGTGTATTAGAACATTAGTCTGTTACACACTGAGTGTATTAGAACATTCGTCTGTTACACACTGAGTGTATTTGGACAGTAGTCTGTTACACACTGAATGTATAAAACATTAGTCTGTTACACACTGAATGTATTAGAACATTAGTCTGTTACACACTGAGTGTATTTGAACAGTAGTATGTTACACACTGAATGTATAAAACATTAGTCTGTTACACACTGAGTGTATTAGAACATTAGTCTGTTACACACTGAGTGTATTTGAACAGTAGTCTGTTACACACTGAATGTATAAAACATTAGTCTATTACACACTGAGTGTATTAGAACATTATTCTGTTACACACTGAGTGTATTTGAACAGTAGTATGTTACACACTAAATGTATAAAACATTAGTCTGTTACACACTGAGTGTATTAGAACATTAGTCTGTTACACACTGAATGTATTAGAACATTAGTCTGTTACACACTGAGTGTATTAGAACATTAGTCTGTTACACACTGAGTGTATTAAACAGTAGTCTGTTACACACTGAATGTATAAAACATTAGTCAGTTACACACTGAGTGTATTAGAACATTAGTCTGTTACACACTGAGTGTATTAGATCATTAGTCTGTTACACACTGAGTGTATTAGAACATTAGACTGTTACTCCCTGAGTGTATTAGATCATTAGTCTGTTACACCCTGAGTGTATTAGAACATTAGTCTGTTACACCCTGAGTGTATTAGAACATTAGTCTGTTACCCACTGAGTGTATTAGAACATTAGTCTGTTACACACTGAGTGTATTAGAACATTAGTCTGTTACACATTAATGTATTAAACAGTAGTCTGTTACACACTGAATGTATAAAACATTAGTCTGTTACACACTGAGTGTATTAGAACATTAGTCTGTTACACACTGAGTGTATTAGATCATTAGTCTGTTACACACTGAGTGTATTAGAACATTAGACTGTTATACCCTGAATGTATTAGATCATTAGTCTGTTACACCCTGAGTGTATTAGAACATTAGTCTGTTACACCCTGAGTGTATTAGAACATTAGTCCTTTACACACTGAGTGTATTAGAACATTAGTCTGTTACACACTGAGTGTATTAGAACATTAGTCTGTTACACACTGAGTGTATTAGAACATTAGTCTGTTACACACTGAGTGTATTAGAAAATTAGTCTGTTACACAATGAATGTATTAGAACATTAGACTGTTACACACTGAGTGTATTAGAACATTAGTCTGTTACACACTGAGTGTATTAGAACATTAGTTTGTTACACACTGAGTGTATTAGGACATTAGACTGTTACACACTGAGTGTATTAGAACATTAGTCTGTTACACCCCGAGTGTATAAGGAACATTAGTCTGTTACACACTGAGTATATTAGAACATTAGTTTGTTACACAATGAGTGTATTACAACATTAGTCTGTTACAAACTGAGTGTATTAGAACATTAGCCTGTTACACACTGAGTGTATTAGAACATTAGTCTGTTACACACTGAGTGTATTAGAACATTCGTCTGTTACACACTGAGTGTATTTGGACAGTAGTCTGTTACACACTGAATGTATAAAACATTAGTCTGTTACACACTGAATGTATTAGAACATTAGTCTGTTACACACTGAGTGTATTTGAACAATTGGTTGTTACACACTGAATGTATAAAACATTGGTCTGTTACACACTGAGTGTATTAGAACATTAGTCTGTTACACACTGAGTGTATTTGAACAGTAGTCTGTTACACACTGAATGTATAAAACATTAGTCTATTACACACTGAGTGTATTAGAACATTATTCTGTTACACACTGAGTGTATTTGAACAGTAGTATGTTACACACTAAATGTATAAAACATTAGTCTGTTACACACTGAGTGTATTAGAACATTAGTCTGTTACACACTGAATGTATTAGAACATTAGTCTGTTACACACTGAGTGTATTAGAACATTAGTCTGTTACACACTGAGTGTATTAAACAGTAGTCTGTTACACACTGAATGTATAAAACATTAGTCTGTTACACACTGAGTGTATTAGAACATTAGTCTGTTACACACTGAGTGTATTAGATCATTAGTCTGTTACACACTGAGTGTATTAGAACATTAGACTGTTACACCCTGAGTGTATTAGATCATTAGTCTGTTACACCCTGAGTGTATTAGAACATTAGTCTGTTACACCCTGAGTGTATTAGAACATTAGTCTGTTACACACTGAGTGTATTAGAACATTAGTCTGTTACACACTGAGTGTATTAGAACATTAGTCTGTTACACACTGAGTTTATTAAACAGTAGTCTGTTACACACTGAATGTATAAAACATTAGTCTGTTACACACTGAGTGTATTAGAACATTAGTCTGTTACACACTGAGTGTATTAGATCATTAGTCGGTTACACACTGAGTGTATTAGAACATTAGACTGTTACACCCTGAGTGTATTAGATCATTAGTCTGTTACACCCTGAGTGTATTAGAACATTAGTCTGTTACACCCTGAGTGTATTAGAACATTAGTCTGTTACACACTGAGTGTATTAGAACATTAGTCTGTTACACACTGAGTGTATTAGAACATTAGTCTGTTACACACTAAGTGTATTAGAACATTAGTCTGTTACACACTGAGTGTATAAAGCATTTGCACAAAGACATTGGGTGAAGAAGACATGAAAAAACCTAGAGCTAATGGCTCAGTACAGGAAGAACTGGCATACATTTGTTGAAGGTCTATGCTCCTTAGGAAGCTGAAGTGTGATGACGATGACAAGTCTTAGACCAAGTGACAGAAGGAGAAGCAATACCCTGCACAGAACAATTGTCTCATTACGATTAAGTCACCCGCCAAAACATGGCGGAAAATAGAAATTTTGTCATCGTTCTGCTGCAAGCCTCGATGACGGCATTAAATTCCCCTATGGTCATTTTAATCATCTCCATTTTGGTTCAGACGTACGGATACACGGCAATATGTCACAAAAGCATCGACGCTTCATTTATGACTAATAATGAGTTTGCACTGGCTAAATATAAATATGTCATTGAGTCAATAATTCACACTTACCCAAACTGCTTAATATAAATGGGGAAAATTCCAGAAACGTTGTCACCAAAAAGCAACAAAGGCAGGAATATTTATTTTTTTATAAACTCCCGTCCATGAAATATACTGGAAAGAAATGCATGTTGTTTCAACAAGCGAGCAATTTAGTTTTCATGCCAGAACGTACCATGAAAAGATTATAAACATACATATTAAAAATAGATATATTAAAGAATAAAACGGTATTGAATCAGTTTGACAAAGTAACGGAACACAGGAAACACCTACATGAAAAGATTTGCAGCTTTGGAAGGAAAGGACGGGACTATTGTTACGAACAAGGTAATCAATCTAATAAGGGAATAATCTCAGCTCAGTACAAATTCAGATGTAATATTTTAAACCTTCACAAATGAGAGATGAAGTTTAGAATCAGGTGATACTCAAGAGGATTGCAGATGTAGGATATTTATCAACACTTTTTAACATAAAATTTAGGTTCAACAACATATTTTTGTAATGAAAGTAAAAACAAAGAACACATAAATTAGTTAATTATGATTTACTCAACAAAAGACATCAACAAACAAAATCTACCATTAGTCCTCACCTTGTAGTACTGGACGTAAGTCAGTATTAATGTAATCTCTCCCAGACTGTATTTTCTCAGCTTTGATAGTGTAGACTTTTCTCTTATCTCTGGTAACTATAACTTGCACAGTAAGATACACATCTACGAACCATGACAACATGTGTCAATGTAAATGTAACGCGTGCCTTTGTCTTAGCTATGCAATCGATATAAATAAACGCTTTATATTATTGATAGTACTATCTTATTGTTAGAAATATACAGTATAAGACTGTAAAGACCAATCATTGAGTCACGCAGTTGGTAGTGCATATCGTTTTCACATATACAGACATCTATTTTGTCAGAAATCACATTTATATACATCATTGTTGTCACAAATCGCGTATACTCACATCAATATTGTCAGAAATCACATTTATCGACATCAATGTTGTCAAAAATCCCATATACAGACATCAATGTTGTCAGAAATCACATATACAGACATCGATGTTGTCAGAAATCACATATACAGACATCGATGTTGTCAGAAATCACATACACATGATTTAGATTCATGCCTGTGCTCAAAACATGTGAATAATTTAACTGCATCGTGTTATTTCCGGTGACTTCTAAGTAGACAAGGAAAGACTATAACTACTGCGTCTTTAAGAGTAAAACATATGAAGCTAAGCATGATAGTGGCAACGTCATCCTCGAAATACTTTGCTGCAGAAACCACCAACGTAGGGACACTTGGGTGCGTTTATGCAGGTTTCCTACTGCAGTGACTCCATGACTCTAAAGAAACAACACGGACAAACAAGAATTGCTTTTCCGAATTATAATTATGTCCCTCATTTTGCCCTTCTTTAGTATATTACTTCATATTAGCTACCTTTAAAACATTACAAGCCACCGACATTTTATTGATAAGCAATATGAAACCTAGACTGTGAAACGGATCTTTTGATGGAGTAAACACATAAGTAAGTGTATGTGAAATGTAAAACATGCTTTGTGAAAACAGAGCTTTGATACCCGCGGATAGTGGTAACATTAACGAACGCGATAAAGGGCGGTTAAAAAAGAAAGTTTATATCTGCAATAATATCTGGTTAAACAATGTGTGCCTCAGCACTAAACATACAACACATGAAAATAACAGATGAGAGTGAAAGCCAAGTCTTTGAAAGATCATTTTTAACAACAATTTACTGTGGAATGTACCTTTCTTTGAGCAACGCGGTATATGAGCAAGTAAACCATTACAACATGACGGGTTTGAGTTGTCGCATAATCTAATAATAATGGCCTGGTAATATCAGTATCATAAATATAATTAATGTGCTTCGATTGCCGATAAGCATATCACTTATATTTATTTTCTATTGTCTGGTGTCTCCTTTTATGTCCAGCCAGTGGCTGTTAATTGCCTATATCTATTTATATACTTTTTATATTTATTACTCACATGACTAAGGTTTACTTCATTATTTATTTTTAATGTGGCAGCATTCTATTGATGTACTCTGTTGGGATGAAGTCTGAATCATAACTTGGCATCATTCAAAATTTATCACAGTACTAACACCGTCGATGTAACTGGCCAATGAAAAGCCAGCTAGGTATATATAGTATCGGAATGTACGCTAGACATCGAGGGAACGAAAGTGTAGATGTGGATGATATTTCATAAGGCAGTGTGCAACTAATCACGAAATACCGAGATAAATGACCCAATTCGATAATAGGGATAATTAGCTTTAGGCAGATAGCAATAGATTCACTGGATATGTTGTAGAGCCGAAGTTATTATGAATAGAAGACAATGGAACATAAATCATGTTGTATTTTTCCCTGTCTCGGCTGCTCCAGTGAATAGTCGGATAACCTATAGGAGAAAGTGGATATGCATAATGATAGAGCTCATTTATATGAGTAAAATAAGCATTAGATGGAGGAAATCGGTGCAGAAATAAGGATTCCATAATTATTTTAGATTTACTATCTAAGCACATCTTGCCTCGCCTACACGATTTTGGATACATGCAAACGTCCCTTGGTCCAGTTGTCACCTCGTACATCTGCAAAGCCATTATAAAAGGGAGAGAACGTATGATACAGACACACTCGCCGCCTAATTCAAACTACAGAAACAGAGCACAAGCAGTTATATCACATCCGATGCCTTCCGCAGAAGTGTGAGCAGACTGTGTAACCATTAAAAGCCTGTCTGTGATTGAGGGTAAGCGAGATGTTAATTAAATATATATATGTAAATATATTATCAATGTGTTTAAAGAAATATTGGCATGTGTAGAATCATTGTGCTTTTTCTGATAGAAAGCTGGAACAGGACCCAATGGGCATGGACAGCTAGTACTGCCATCTGTTTACACGGACAAGGTTATGGAACTAGCACATGTTGTATCAGACGGTTGACATGAAAAACGGTGCTACTTGTCAAAGGACAGCAGTGCACCCTTATTGGCCAGGCATCACTGAAGACATATCTCGGTATGTGACTGCCTGTGCACAATGTAGCAAGGTAAACCAAACACAGTGGGAAAACCAACATGACCTAGGGAAGCATTGGGGCTGACGTAGGCCTGAAAATGAAAATAAAAAGGAAGATATCGTGGATAGGAGAACACCATCTCACAAAAGGTATATCCGAAAACCAGTAACCATGACGACTCTCCGTGATTAACAGGGAAGGGATACAACACATCCCATACCGACAAGAAATTGTTCGGAACACCAGAAACTGGATAAAAATAGAAGTGTGATTAGTCAGCGGGGAAACCCCACAGAAAAATAGGTAGTGGAAGATTGGGCTGTACGAGCCATTTGACTGATGCACAGCCAACTTCATTATTTTGCCGTTTAAATTATCATTGGAAATGGCTCCGGCAACGTTATTAGTTGGCCGGCCCATACACAGTCCATTGGAAGTATTGATGCGGACATGGACTGAAATAATATAGCAACTTTAAGTGATTTGATTTCTTGCTTGGAGAAAATATCATTTTTCATTCTTAATACATCTCTGGATCTCAGAATGTGGGGCATATTTTTTAGTAGGCACCTGCTTGATTGCACCCATGAGAGAAAGAAGGAACAATAGATTCCTATTGGATGATTGCCTCGTTAGTGATCTCAGAGTTGAAGCTCGAACAGATAGTTTACGCTTTAGAATTGCGGAGCTATCTGTGATGAAGTCCGAATCATATCTCGGCATCATTCAAAATTTATCATCGTACAAACCCCGTATATGTAACTGACCAATGAAAAGCCAGCTAGGTATATATAGTGTCGGACGGTACGCTAGAAATGGAGGAAACAAAAGTGTAGATGTCGATGATTTTTTGGAAGACAGTGTGCAACTAATCATGGAATACCTAGATAAAGAAGGACCCAATTCGATAATAGGGATCACTAGCTTTAGGCAGATAGCAATAGATTCACTGGATGTTGTAGAGCTGAAGTTATTATGAATAGAAGACAATGGAACATGAACCATGTTGTGTTATTCCGTCTCGGCTGCTCCAGTGAATAGTCGGATACACTATAGGACAAAGCAAATAAACATAATGATAGAACTCATTTATATGAGTAAAATAAGCCTTAGATGGAGGAAATCGGTGCAGAAATAAGGATTCCATAATTATTTTAGATTTACTATCTAAGCACATCTTGCCTCGCCTACACGATTTTGGATGCATGCAAACGTCCCTTGGTCCAGTTATCACCTCGTACATCCCAAAGGCCATTATAAAAGGGGAAAGAACGTATGACACAGACACATTCGCCGCCTAATTCAAACTAGAGACAGAGAGCACAAGCAGTTATATCACTTCCGTTGCTATCTGCAGAAGTGTGAGCAGACTGTGTAATCACTAAAAGCCTGTCTGTGATTGTAGGTAAATATATTATCAATGTGTGTTTAAAGAAATATTGGCATGTATAGAATCATTGTGCTATTTCTGGAGGAAAACACGAAGTGTGTAGGTTTAGTTTAATTGTGTACTAATTAAGTAGAACGAATGGATTGAGCAAGTTGGTTGTGGAAAGCGTTTAAAGATATTATGCTTGCTGGAAAGGACTATCCAAACTAGAGGAAGGAATGACTATGACAGATTGGTTTTCTGTATTATTTGATGTATTACACAATGATTACACTGGAACACAGCAAAAATGTATCCGAGACAAAAGTAACTAACTATACTGTTCAAAAAAAGAAACGCATAGCTTTTGAAGGCACACACATAGCAATAATTTTGACATTCAATAACTTTTTAAATTTAATGAGTTAATTGTTCAAATTGCACACAAGAATACCTTGGAATCAACCAATCTCTGGGTCACGAGAGTTTTTTGGCGTACTGGCTTTCCCATTAGTATGGTGTGTGGCCTCCTCTTGCATCAATCAGCGACTGGCATCTCCTGGGCATGGATGCGATCAGACGTCTGATGTGATCCAGTGGGATGGCTTCCCACTCTTCCTGGAGCGCCTGGAACAGATCACGACGATTGGCTGGAGCAACGTCTCGGCGACAAACACGTCTATGCATCTCATCCCACAGGTGCTCAATTGGACTCATGTCTGGAGACAGGGATGGCCAGGGAAGGGTGAGAATATTGTTGGCAGTTAGGAACTGCGTGATCAACCGTGTACAATGGGGTCTGGCGTTGTCCTGTTGAAACACAGACCTTTGGGCAGCCAAAAGTGGAAGGGCATGGGGTCGAAGAATTTCATTGACGTATCGTTCCGCATTCAAGCCTCCTTCAATGTGCACCAATTGACTTCTTCCGTTGTAACTGATCATTCCGCACACCATTGCACCTCCACCACCGTGCGGCGGAGCTTCATCAACGCAATTTTGGGCAAAACGTTCATTTCGCCTACGGTAGACCCTACGCCGTCTCTCACGACGCTGCAAAAAAAGAAAAGATTCGTCACTAAACCAGACACGTCTCCATTGATTGTCAGCTGCCCAGGGACGATGCTGGTTGGCCCAAGGAAGTCGATTTTGGCAATGGCGGCGCGTAAAGACAGGTCCTCGGTGAGAGATAGTTGTGCCCAAAGTTCAGCGTCATGCAGTCTATTCCGGGCAGTTTGATCAGACACATGACGTCCTGCAGGCAATGACTGGGCAGTTGAGGAAGCTGTTGTAAACCTGTTTCTGAGGTGACGAAGCCGAATAAAGCGATCCTCCGCTGCTGTTGTCACTCTGGTCGTCCACTGCGATGCCGGTCTTCAACTGAGCCAGTGGCTTGGAACCGGTGCCAAAGTCGACTGATGGTACTCTGATGTACGTTTAGATGCCTGGCAACCTGACTTTGACTTTCGCCTGCATACAGTCGGCCAATAGCAATGTTCCTTAAATTTATCGATAGGGACGCCATAAATATCTGCTTGAAAATGAACTGAATGTTTTTTGTGTAGCATTATCCTTTTATAGGGTTTCAGTTGCGTAGTCAGTGAATAGTGTTCACCCCAAATTTTGTTGCTTTCACGTACGCGCAACATGAGCTGTGGTCAAAAATTGCGCCATAAACACTATTGACCACTGCGTTGTAAAGATTACAAATACGAACGCAATTCAGGTCAACACGTGCATTTGACACTGTAAAGAACATTTGAGGCTGGTTTTTATATACCCTAGCACCAAATTTTACTTACAAAAACATAAAAACGCGCCCTCGCATAGCTGTGCGTTTCTTGTTTTGAACAGTATAATTTGGACATGCTGATCTTACTTATTTACTCAGTCGTTCCCCTTCTACCGTGGGGTGTAGAGAGAGAGCGCCACACTATCCTATCAGCTGTGTTCCTCCTGGCCTTGTTCAATTCTAGTCCTCGGTCCTTCAAAGAGTGTCTAATGTTGTCCTCCCAGCAGACTCTGGGTCGTCCTGGGGGTCTGGATCCCTGGCTCTTTGTTTTCCATGCTTGTCGTGGTAGCCGATCTTCTCCCATTATGCAGACATGGCCAAACCATCTTTGTTGGGACTGTTCTACTTGGGTCTGCAGGGGTTGAGATTTTAGGCCTTGACGTATCGTCTGGTTGCGGACCATGTCGCTTCTTCTTACTTCAACCACCTTCCTCAGATACCTCATTTCTGAGGTTTGGATCTATATGTCAAGACTGGGACATAGGTGGAGCGGTATACAGCCATCTTCGTTTTCTTACCAACCTCTCTCTTGCTGAGGAATCCTCGATTTATGGCCTGAAAAAGTCTCCCGGCTGCTGCTTTTCGAGTAGCCAACTCTTCTCTGAAGCCTCCCTTTGAGTCTATAATAGCTCCGAGGTATTTAACGTGGTCGACCTGCTCCAGGACCCGTTCTCACAGCTTAATCTGATGTACTCTTTCTTCTCGTGATATCACCATGGATTTTGTTTTAGAGCTGCTTATGACCATCCCTCTCTTCTCCAGCTCCTCCTTCCAGATTTGCAGGTTGGATTGGAGATGTGCCTGTGATTTAGCAATCAGGGCAACATCATCAGCAAATGCCAACTCTAAAATACAGACCTGGCTCATCGTCCAGTACCCCACTGAATACTTTCTTGTTCTCTCCTTATATGCCTTGATGACATCGTCCATGAGGAGTATGAAAAGATAAGGTGGCATGATATCAACTTGTCTTACACCAGTGGTGGTCCTGAACTCTTCTGACTTATGGTTTGCTGTCCTCATACAATTTCTGAAAGACTTGTAGAAGCTCTGTATAGCATGAATCAGAGGTGATGGAATGTTCTTCCTTGCCAAACAGTCCCAAAGTTTGCTCTAAGGGACCCCGTCAAACGTCTTTTCCAGATCTATGAAACAAAGATGGATCTCACTCTTATATTCAAGGGCCTTTTCACTCAGCTGTCTGAGTGTGAAGATTAGGTCTTGAGTACTTCGGTTGCTCGGAATCCGCACTGGACCTCATCCAATTGTGGCTCAGCTAGGCGTCGGAGTCTCTGCTCTAGGATTCTAGAGTAGATTTTACCAGGGACACTGAGAAGGGATATGCTTCTATGGTTTCAACATTGTCGATTTTCACCCTTTTTGAAAACTGGTGTTATTGTGGCAATCTCCCAATCCTTTGATATAGTCTTGTTGCACCACGCTGCCTGTATGACCCTTAAGAGTAATAGGTCGCCATATGCTGCCATGTACTTTACCATTTCTGGTGTTATACCATTATGCCCTGCTGCTTTGCCCATCTTGATTTTCTCCAGTGCTGCCTTCAGTTCTTCCATCTTTATGTCATCTTCACCATCATTGGTTTTCTCTTCTGTGCTAGTGGTTATCATTTCTGATGCTGATCACGAATATGAACTTTGAAATCGGGAATTAGCTCTAGTTTTTAAGATCCTGGGGGAAGAGGGGAAGGCTGGTTAGGGGTTCAGTAGGCTGGTGGCTTCACCTTCCCGACGCAAATGACCCAGTCATTCTCTTTTCTATAGCCCTGGCGCGTGATTCCCCACAAGAATGATAGCCTTGAGCGCCAATTGGGTGTCGCAATCTGTAGCAATCATTGCAACCACCTTTCCTCCGTGTAATCATTTGTGTTGTGGATTATGTGAGTGCAGACGTGTCGTTCAAGATTCCTCGTGAATGTGTGAACATTGAACATTGTGGATTTTTTTTTGCTATATTTGCGGACAAATAACTTTGCTATCACAAAGGCGACCCATTATACCGATGATAAAGAAAGCTTACAGCATTTATTTTGGTTGTGAGATCGGTGACCAGGACCGGTATTGGGGCCCACACATAAGTTGTCAATCATGGGCAACGAATCAGCGCTGTGGTGGTTGAACCGAAAAGGACGATCGATGCGTTTTGCAGTTCCAATGGTGTGGGGGGAACCGACAAACCATCTTAATGATTGTTAGATTAGCATGACTCCTCCAACTGGACATGGTATTTTTAAGAAGAAAAAGCGGCCTGTAACTTATCCGAATACTGCCTCTGCTATCCTCACGGGGAAGGACTTCCTGTTCTGGACCCACCAGAATCTTATACTCTGGATGATGAAGAATATAATAAGGCCAGTAGACATCCGTCACTTGTGAAAGCATCTACATCCAGAGAACCTGATTTTATGCCTATTGAAGAGTCTGCATAGCCACATAAAATTACCCAGAGTGAATTGAATGATCCAGTAAGAGATCTGGAATTGCAAAAAAAAAAAACAGCAGAGCTGATGGGGTCCAGACTGCAACAATGGTATATTCTAGAAGAGAATGTGCATGTCTCTGTGTTTCGTGCTCGGCAAAAAGATCTGCTTCCATATTTCAAAATGACAGATAACCTCATTGCTTGCGTTGATATAGAGGGTCTGATGGCAGCACTACACATCAACTAAAAAGACGACCATTGGAGGCTGCTCAATGATTCGTCGAAGCTTAAAAGCTGTGCTGCTCCATAATGGTAACGTTTTTACAATCTGTTCCACTCGGGTATGCAGTCCCACATGAAACAAACGCACAACAACATGAAACAACTGTAACACACCTTCAACTATGTTAAGTTAAAGTGTCAGATTTGTGGTGACCTGAAGGTCATTGCCATCTTGATGGGGCTACAGCAGGGTTACACAAAGTTTTGCTGTTTCTTCTTAACGAACCACTTGTACCTTGTAGAATCCCACAAGATCTTTCTCCCTCCTCTCCACATCAAACTAGGACTAATGACGATTTTTGTAAAGGCCAGGGATTTAAATGGGGCAGGATTTTTATACCTTCGTGGTAAATTTCCAAGACTTAGTGATGCCAAAATCAAGGAAGGTGTATTTGTCGGTCCACAGATATGTCAGCTTTTCCGAGGTCAGCGTTTTGATGATATCCTCACAGGTGGTGAAAAGTTAGCTTGGAATGCTTCCCAGCAAGTGGATACAAACTTTCTAGGAAACAATAAGGCTGACAATTACCAGGAGCTTGTAGAAACCCTCTTGCAGCCATACGAGAGACAAAGGTGCAACATGTCTTTGAAATTACACTTTTTCTACTCTCATCTGGATTTCTTCCCTGCTAACTGCGGTGCTGTTAATGACGAGCATGGGGAATGATTTCATCAGGACATTACTACCCTCGAAAAAAAAAAGGTACCAAAGCAGAATGGAAACTTGTGAGCAATGCTAGAAACGCATTACAGGACTATCGCTGAATCATTTGGAAACTATTGTTGTAAAAGCTATGATATTTTGAGTCAATCTGGTGTTTTAACGGTCATTTTCATGTTCAGCAGCCCAAACAACATAAAGGTAACTTGGTTTAATCTCAGATACACACAAAAAGTCAAAATTTGTTGTCCAGTGTTACCATAAGGCCTATATGATTTTATTGAAGCAAATCATGGACAAAACTGTAACTAGTATAATACTGAACTATTGTGCTACAACTTGAACGAATTGTGTTATTCCTGACTTACTATGTCTCTTGTGATTAAACCCAGCTTGTCTGAACTGTCTCATATTGCCTTCTGACTGGCTAAGGAAACAATGAGCGATACTACGTAGGTTGTAAGATGATAGGGAACTCTATACAACAGGAGGCAAATTGATTATCAGAAGCAGTCCCCCCGTCGAACAAGTGTTCCGGCCCTGTATACTCCTTTACACAAGGGGTCGGTCCCCCCCTGGGTGACTCCCAACTCCTTTGTAGCACCTTGGGTTTAAACTCCACTATTCCGTCAGGCGGAGGCAATTGTGAAAGTACCAATTTATTCAAAATAAAGACAAATTATTACGAGTAGGGACAGACATTGACACACCTCGCGAAGCCGACAAGGCGCAAAGCCACTGCGCTCTAGCAACTGAAATTCTGCGCGAGACATCTCATATAATACAGCGGGTGTTGCCTGCGAGCCACAGTCCTTTCACTAATACAATTAAAAAACTAAGTGTATTGCGGATTTAGAAAAATTCCCGATGTTTCCTGTACCGCAGGTGGGGCTAGAGTTTACTGCCTCGAGTTCCATAGCCCATTGTGGTTGCTCCACAGCAAGCATGATGCCTTTTCCGCAGTTTCACTAAGCCTCTTCAGTGCCCTTGTTCTCGCCTGTCCCCTCAGCCCTAACAGTTTCAATAAATCATACACTGATGCAGCCACGAGACCTCTTGCACCCACTTCAACAGCCATGACCCATGCAGTAAACCCACCGTGTCTCAGATTAGCGGCCAGATCACTGTACTTTGCCGTATTGAACGAATGTTGCTCATCCAATCTGGATTCAAATGGCTGTCAGTTCAATCAATATAACCTGATGCGAAGATGAAGAATGCAGCAATATATCTGGCCATCTTCGACTTTTTCTGATACTCTCTGGATATGCCCCTCGTCCAGGTAGGTCTACCGCCATCTCCCAGTCATTTGCACAGTCAAGCAGAGATGGTGAACTGCTACCTGACTTATTCGGTTTGGGGTGTGCTGACTTCCCTGCTCTCAGAAAGTACGTATTTGCGGTGTTCGGCCTGACTCTGCCATTCGCCTTCATCCTTACCAGGTCTTTTGTCGCAGCCAGCTCACTTAGCGCTTTGTGAATCGCCCTTGAACAGTGACACCTTGCAAGAAGAGAGCACGTGTTCAAGTGTCTGCCTCTCATGGCACAGGGGACACTGCTCATCATCCGACTTTCCCCATCTTACAAGGTCTGTGGCTGACGGCAAGAGGTCATACATTGATCTAACTACGAAGCTGAGCATAAGAGGTGCCTTATGCCATATATCATTCCATGTCAAGGACCTTTGCAGGGCTCCTTCCCATGCAGTCCATTGGGCTTGTTGGGCCTGCTGCACTGTTTTTGTGCAACCTCTTATCATTCTCAGCTCCTCGTATCTCCTGAACTACCATGTCTCTGCGCGCCCTGCTTGATGCCTTGGACCGCCAGTGAATGTCTCCATGTCCAAATCCCCGTCTATTCGTTTGTGTGTATCCAATTACCTCCCTCATTTTGAGCGACTCTTGGGCAGCATTAACAGCTTCTTCCACTCTTCACTTCCTTCCCGTTTTCGGTGTGGGCTGAATGGACTTAACCAAGTCATCTGCTGACTTGCGTAGCATCGTTGTAAGCCTTGCCTTTCCAACTTTGTACTCTTCAACAGCTGACTTGAAATGAAGCAGAAGTTTCGACTTTTTGCAGCACAGTGCTACATCTGACAGACCTGGTGGCACCCCTTGCCATTTCCTCATGAACTTGTTGACCTTCTGCTCTATAACTTCCACTGTAATTGTGCTTATTTCATAAATAAGCAGTGGCCACAGCAACTTCGGTATCAACATGAACTGGAGGCACCACAGTTTGAACTTTCCCAGGAGTCTGCTTTGGTCTATGATCTGTAGTCCTCTGTCTGCCATTTCTATTGTCTGTTGCACCCTCTGTCTCGTACACTTTCAGATGTTCTTCAACAATAGGAATTCCTTGGTTTGAAACCATGAATCTGACCTCTGCTATTTTCCCTTTCCTGACTGATAGGCTTCTGGACTTCTTGGGTTTGAAGCTCATTCTGCACCAGTTGACTAGTTTATCCAATTGTGCTAACATCCTCCGGGCCTGATGTTCATCTGACGTCAGAATTGTTGTGTCATCCATGAATGCTTTGAGCGGTGGCATGTGACACATTCCACCGAGCTTTGGACCTATAGCCATTCCTTCAGCTGCATTGAGGATTACCTGCATAGCCATCACGAATAGTATCGTAGAGATGGTACATCCTATCGCAATTAGAACTTGAGGGCCAATCCACTTCGCTGTGTACTCTCTGGTTAATACAGGCATTTGGATTTGACGTCGATCCGAATGGCTGTATCATGGAACACCTCAAACGAATAGAGATATAGACATATAGCTCCGCGACCGATGTCGATGATTGTTGCATGTGTGCAGGCATTTGAGTTTGATCGACTCGAATTGCTGCACCATGGAACATCGCAATTGAATATATATTAACGACATAAGATGCATATCTCTATGCATGACGCGTATGTCTTAGTAACGTCATTCGACTTGTGGGTTTTGACCCTAACGGCAGTGTGTTTCAGAAGTGTGGCATCGCCACTATGATATGTGTGGTATAACCACTTCAAAATGTGAGGCATTGTCCACTTAAGGGATGTGTGTGGCTGGGAAGCCAATTGAGCAGTGTATTTCGTGGATCAAACGTAAGTCGCCTCGTTACTAACGCAGTTTGTATATTTATGGCAGATTAGCCTGGCGTGGTATGCCAAAGGAACATTGTATTACTAGCAACAGTAGTAAGACTAGTACAGATGAATATTATATAGCTAGCGGCAGACGTAAGCCTAGTGTAACTGGATATTAGACGACTAGCAGTAGACGTAAGCCTAGCGTAAGAAGTATATTGCAAAACTAGCAGGATAAGTAAGTCTAGTGCAAAAGGCTATTGTTAAACTAGCGACGGGAGTAAGTCTAGTTAGCCTCTGAATTTATGCCAAAAGACATTGGCCGGTAAAAGGAACTGACCGCTAACCAGAAGTCTAGATAGACATTAATGAACATGTGCTTTTAATGAAAGAACAAGGACTCTTGCAATACGTACATGAATGTGATGTGAACTATGTCTCCATGTAGTTGTGTCCGCTCATGGAATGATATTATTAATTAAAACGTTTTGAGTCGTCGAATCCTGGTCTTATCAACTGACGTATTCTGAGTTTAGTTAAATACTGTTTATATTCAACTATAATGACCAGTGACACTTAATGCCTGAACACGCTGCATCTCACACTGCTAATATTATTAATAAGACAAGAGACTAATACAGGTCAGTCAACATTCATATCTTTAATATGTTACATGTTCACCTATCAATGCATCACACGGTTTAATACAGACAATATCGATACCAACGAAGAGTATTACGGAATCCTATAAAAGTGATATAAGAACCCGAAGGACTTTGACTCTAGGAACAGAATACGCATCCAACATCTTGGTCATCCTCAATAACTAGGAGTCAGCCCTTAACATACTGGAGTCAGTCCTCAACATACTGGTGTCAGAAGCGTCTGGATTTCGTGAATACTAAGACCCCCCATCAAGTATCGAAGAAAGTTAAATTGACGATGAACGGTTGAAAGCAAGATCATTCATTCAAGCCAAGCTTGCAACTGTAATGCGCATGTCAGTAAGTGACGTCACTGTATCGATGCCGTCACCGCTAGCAGACAACATCGCCTGAGAGAATCCTGTTTTTCATCCACCACAAGAGACTGAACCATACTGATAGAACAGAAGTCTTCCACTCTAGAACCTGAACCAGTGGACATGTATTTCTTCATCAAAACCATCTAAGACTGGAACGCAGATCGATTGAAGAAGCTACGTTCGAAGACCGGCAATACTTTCAAACTGCTCTACTACGAAGGTCAAGGTCTACTATCAATGGACTTCAGCTGTTGACTACACTTGTGTGGAACTAGGATTAGATTTACATGCACTCATGTATTTCTCAGGGGGACAGATAAACAGATAAGTTCTTAATTTTACTTAGGCGCTTGAACATTATCATACTGTCCTTGAATTAGCTTTGGTCTACAGTTCATCATCACTTTGCTTACTTTTCTACTTATCATCTGTGTTCCCCATTCATGTTTATCCGTATATATGTATATTCGTCGGGTAGGAAGGAAAGGGCTTAATATTGGCTGGAATTTTCCCAGGAATACTTCAGTGAATGTTAACGTCTATTAGGTTTTCATGCTTATATTAGCTGACTGAGGATCTGACTGATTAATTTTTTTCTTTTGAGTCAGGAAATAAATGTTCCTTCAGTTCGCAGTATAACCATATTTTTTGTGTACTTAGTAGTTTCGTCATGTAGATTAAGTCATCATTATTTACATAACCTCATTTCAGTACTGTTGACAATTGTTTTCGTGTGTTTTCTAAAATTTCTTTGTCTACACGTTAGTTTAAGACGACTTGTCTCGTTATATTTTTTTGTGATGTCAATTCTTCACTTTCCTTTACTGATTACTCTGTATAAGTCTCCCTTATTTACTTTATAATTGTAAATTTATGTCGCATAACTGAGAAATCATTTCATTGTAATTCATTTGATTGTTTTCATTGTCCTTTGTCACCTGTTCTTGTAACTTGTTTGTTATTGATTACTATATTCATGTACTAATTATATTGAGTTCTACATATTTCAGGAATAGTATATACTATTGGAGGGTACTTATAAACCTGTAAACATGTATGCCATTGAGTATTTTCTCAGGCAAGGAAAAGAGTCTGGATTACAAGGACCATCTCTTCAGGAATTCATTATGAAAAATTTGGAAGAGGTAGAAATTGAGGGAGGTGATCAGTTCTCAATGGAAGGAGAGTGGTATCGGAAGGAAAATAGGCTGTTGAGAATCATTGATGATAGGGAGAGATTGATTGATGAGTTATATGAGGAAGTGAAAGTATTAAAATCTCAAGCAGATGTGGATGAATCTAATTTTCGATCATTAACAGTTGATTTTTCAAAGTGTAAGGAATCATTGGACACCGCCTTGAGGGAGAATAAAGCTTTGAACTCTGAGGTTCTGGGACTGCAACATAACATTGCAGCATGTCAGAATAAGATTTCCAAAATCAGTAATGACTGTTCTGGGAAAGTTACTGCTATTAATAATAAGTTTGGTAAAGCAAAAGAGGCTTTGGAGGCCAGAATTCAAGCACACGTTGCTCAAATTCAGGGTCTTGAGGTTCAAGTTGCCCGAGTACGACCTCATATGAAGAAAGCTATAATATCAAGGTTGAAGAGATTGGCGAAGAAAAAAAGAATCATGTGGGAGGCGAAGTTGAAACAAAAAGTGGCAGCGCTTGATCTTGAGGATCAAAAACTAACAGCCCCCCAGAGTCATCAGGATATTTTGATTTTTGATAGGATGTCTAATTGTGAGACATCACTTATAAACGAGAAGAGTAAAATTATAAAACTTGAAGAATTGAATAAGAAACAAATGGAAGTAATTTCAATAAAAGACTTGGAAATAGCTAGGGCAAGAAGAAGGGTGGAGAGTTTACTGGATGTGGTAATAAACAACAATTTATTGTCAAACACTAGTTATGTGGAAACTAGTATACAAAATGTCAGGGTCAATAAGAGTGATAAAATCAGGTCATCACATCCTGAAAGAGGAAAAAGATCATGTCGAGGCAGATACAACTTCCCTCGTGATCACACTGATACCAGTGATTCTACTCACATTAATACTGCCTCTTCAGAGTGTAAGTCTTGGCGACATGCCAGTGGTATTGGAAACAGTATATCAATGGATTTAACAACTCATGCTATGCTCTCAAGGGAAAATTTGTCCTATGATCATCATAACCAGGCTGCTCCTAGTCCTGAAATACATAACATAAGTGCTAAAAAATATTACACACGAGCAGAACCTCAGTCGAAAAGGGACAAACCAGTGCGTTCAAGAGGATCCTGGCTTAACTGATATTGTTCAAATTGGTTCAATTTATTATGATAAGAATCAATATATACAGTTTTGTCAACAGATGAAAACTGATGCTGAGGGTGAGACTATCCAGCATCCTCTTTGTAAATTGCATTCTAACAGTTTATATACTCTTATGAGTAGTGATAAGGTGGTAAAAGATAACACTAAGGGTATTGATAAAAATCATAGTGTGACACTTCTTGCTAATGATAAAGATTATGAAAGTGACTGGCCTATTCAAACTAATAACAATGACTCAGAGAGGAAAAATTTCGGAATGGCAATTAAGCAGTCGTCTCAGACAGTTTCTAAAACTTCAGTCATAAATGAAAAGAGGTCTTCTGCTCAGGTCATCCAGCATGATGCACCCTACAATAAGGATAGTACATCCAGAAGAAAGTCTGATTTCCGCAGTTATCATATGAATAAAGGTGAACACTCACACACCATTCTAGTGCAAAATCTGCCACCAGATTCCACATGGCAGGCACTAGGGGAATATTTTCAATGCACTGCGAATATGAAATATGTGCAGATGTTACCTATTAACAATTTCAATGTTAGAGAAGCACTTGTTTATTTTTATTCCCATAGAGATGCACGGATGGTTGTCGATCGTGACAACGATGCCTATTTTCAAGACCATCTTCTTGAGGTACGGTTGATGCATCATGCATCATCTAACAGATGTTCATGCAATTGTGCATCGTGTTGCTATTCATCCATTTCAGAATAATTATGAAGATATTATAAATGAGTGAAACAATACTGATTCTGCTGAAAATGATGTTCTATTCCATCTAGATGTAATTCAGAGCGTCCGGTGTTGAAATATTTCAACAGGCAGGTGCTATTATCAGGAGACATTATCGGTGCCTTTTGATGGGAGTTGTTAATACTCGCTCCGACAATCGCAAGCATAACAACGATTGTCACATCAACGCGACATGCAAAGGACGTAAGAATACTTCCGTGCGCTTGACTCGCACAACATATAATAGTGTCAACGGATCTCGGGCTCAGTTCAGACCTGGCCGAGATCATATTTCGTCAAATCGCACTGTTTTGTTGCGTAATTTACTTCTAGTGTTACTTAGTATACACTTAGAAATATTTTTTTCTTTTTTCAACGTGTTGGAGATGTTGAATTTGTTCGTATGTTCGAACTTCAACATTCGTCTCACCAACTAGCGGTCGTTCGCTTGTCGAGCTATTATGATGCTCGTTGGTCTATACAATTCTAAAACGGTTCTTGGTTTGCACATCATTATTTAGACGTGCAACGCGCACTCAATTCTACACCACGCACTTTATAGTTGCGTTGGACTATCGACTATCCTTGGATGTTGTGTGCTCTTCTATACATCCATAGTTTAGTGTGTTATTTCTTATATCTCGGGATAATATTTTATTCCATTAATATAGACCTTACTTTCTTTTCGGAAATTTTCTCTGATCATAGCTGTCGTCAGTGATACTTGCATTATTTTTGATGACTTCGCAGATCTCTACACTTGATCTTCTTTCGCAAGTGTCTAATGCTACTTTCTTTAGCAAATTAGACTTACAAAAAGGTTATTGGCAAATTCCACTTGCTGAATCATTGCAAACCGTTCACAGCTTTCACTACTCCATTTGATCTTTCCAATGGAATTATATGTGTTTCGGTTTAGTAAACGCACCTGCGACTTTTGTCCGCATGATGCGCCGTCTTCTTGGCGATAGGAAAGATGTCATCACGTACATCGATGACATCCGTCTATTTCATGACTCTTGGGAAGACCACATTGATGGTTTAACTTCTCTTCTCTATACCTTACGTAAACACGGTTTGACTGTGCGACCTTCAAAGGTCCAAATAGGTTGTCAGGAAATCTCTTTTCTTGGTCACCGCATAGGTAACCACAAACTATATCCTGACGACAATACAGTCAAAAGAATTCTAGAGATTTCTACCCCTTCAACTAAGAGGCAGGTTAGAAGCATTTTGGGCTTGATTAACTATTACCATAAGTTCATCCCGCATTTCGCACAAATATCTACTCCTTTGTCCGCACTGTTGGCCAAAGGTAGTCCTAATAAGGTACGTTGGGAACCAGATTGCGAAAGCGCTTTGGTAACAGTTAAGAAATTATTTAGTAATGCACCTATTTTGTTATTACCGAATATACGTATTCCATTCATGCTTCAATCAGATGCCTCCAGTTACTCAATGGGTGGATGTTTGCTGCATTGTTACAAGGAAATACTCCATCCATGTTTCTATGTGTCAAGAAAACTGACTTCAGCTGAACAGAAGTATGCGACAGGTGAACGTGAACTCCTGTCGATGATCTGGTGCCTGGAGAAGCTGTCAAGATATCTCATCGGCACGCACTTTTTTATCATGACAGACCACAGCCCTCTTACGTACATAACATCTAGAACAATGCGTAACTATAGAATAAACCGACGGTACTTGTTGATTCAAGAATTTTCGTTTACGATTCTGCCTATTGCTGGATCAGACAATAACTTAGCGGATCTTCTATCGCGCAACTTCTCTGAGAAGAATATGAATTAACTCTTTAGTTACCATTTTGAGAAGTGCTATTATTATTGTTATAAAATTTAATGTGTATACTTAATGAGTATGATAGTTATAAGTGGATAGTACTAATACTAATATATTCTAGAGATGTACATCTTCTCCACCACTATCACACTTGCACTATCACACGTGCTACAAGTGTCACGTTTGGGAGTGAGGGGGATGATGTTGAGGATTGTTTCATGTTTACAGGCATTTGGATTTGACGTCGATCCGAATGGCTGTATCATGGAACACCTCAAACGAATAGAGATATAGACATATAGCTCCGCGACCGATGTCGATGATTGTTGCATGTGTGCAGGCATTTGAGTTTGATCGACTCGAATTGCTGCACCATGGAACATCGCAATTGAATATATATTAACGACATAAGATGCATATCTCTATGCATGACGCGTATGTCTTAGTAACGTCATTCGACTTGTGGGTTTTGACCCTAACGGCAGTGTGTTTCAGAAGTGTGGCATCGCCACTATGATATGTGTGGTATAACCACTTCAAAATGTGAGGCATTGTCCACTTAAGGGATGTGTGTGGCTGGGAAGCCAATTGAGCAGTGTATTTCGTGGATCAAACGTAAGTCGCCTCGTTACTAACGCAGTTTGTATATTTATGGCAGATTAGCCTGGCGTGGTATGCCAAAGGAACATTGTATTACTAGCAACAGTAGTAAGACTAGTACAGATGAATATTATATAGCTAGCGGCAGACGTAAGCCTAGTGTAATAGGATATTAGACGACTAGCAGTAGACGTAAGCCTAGCGTAAGAAGTATATTGCAAAACTAGCAGGATAAGTAAGTCTAGTGCAAAAGGCTATTGTTAAACTAGCGACGGGAGTAAGTCTAGTTAGCCTCTGAATTTATGCCAAAAGACATTGGCCGGTAAAAGGAACTGACCGCTAACCAGAAGTCTAGATAGTCATTAATGAACATGTGCTTTTAATGAAAGAACAAGGACTCTTGCAATACGTACATGAATGTGATGTGAACTATGTCTCCATGTAGTTGTGTCCGCTCGTGGAATGATATTATTAATTAAAATGTTTTGAGTCGTCGAATCCTGGTCTTATCAACTGACGTATTCTGAGTTTAGTTAAATACTGTTTATATTCAACTATAATGACCAGTGACACTTAATGCCTGAACACGCTGCATCTCACACTGCTAATATTATTAATAAGACAAGAGACTAATACAGGTCAGTCAACATTCATATCTTTAATATGTAACATGTTCACCTATTAATGCATCACACGGGTTAATACAGACAATATCGATACCAACGAAGAGTATTACGGAATCCTATAAAAGTGATATAAGAACCCGAAGGACTTTGACTCTAGGAACAGAATACGCATCCAACATCTTGGTCATCCTCAATAACTAGGAGTCAGCCCTTAACACTGCCATGCTGCTGAGCGGCTCATCTTTGCGACCATCTCAATAGGTCATTCTAAGATGTTCTTCCAGGTGTTCTTTCCTGATGTTTAGCATTCCCGACCGTGGCTGCTCAAACAGTTCTTTGGCAAACTTGAAGGGCTCCCTGAAGAATCTTTCCCTATCTCTTCGAGTCTTCCTTCTCTTACTCCACAACCTTTCTGCTCTACAAAGGGCATTATGTTGGCCTTTCAGGTGCTCCCAAACCTGTCGTAACCCTTCATTCTCTGTGGCAACTGCATGCTTGAACAGTTTTCGGGCATGCTTCTTCTGTTTCCAGATTTCTTCTATTTTAATTTGTCTTCTACTTTTTCGCTGTTGTTTACTTTCCGTTGCCTCCCTGACTCCAAACACATTGCGGCAGTGAAGACACGTTATGTCGCCGAAGATTTCCAGCTTCTTCTACAAAGTTATCTGCTTCAGGTTGTTATCCAACTCTTTTGCCATGGCTTCGTCCAGCTGTCCCCAAAGCCCGTTTGCACTGGCAGGTGGAAACTTGATGGCATCTCTCTTCCCGTCCAAGAAATGTGTGAGATCATCATCAGGCAGATCAACTTGAATGTACTCAGCACTGTGGATTGACGCCTGGCTGCGTACTTCTAACGTCTTACCCGTCGAGACAGAGCGTTGTTGATCTTCCCCTGATGAACTCCCACACTGTCGTGGTTGAGTTTGAGTGTAGAGTATTTGTCGAGTTGGACAACAGTAGTGAAATCGACAAGGGATAGTGGACTGACAGAGCTATAGATTACACACACAGAAAGGTGTAAATAGGAGATGGACTTAAGACAACATGGAAGAAGATTTACCAAAATGATCTCTCTTTCCAAGCCTCAACTCACTTTTCACTGTCTAAGCATCTCCTGCTCTCACTCTTTTCTCTTATCAAACATAGAGATTATAGTAAAAAGTTAAACAAATTTAATTATGGATGAAAAGGGTCGGGAACAGCGCATTAATAAATGTGTAAACTTTATTAAAGAAGAAAAGCATATCATCATAAACAGCATAAATTACATCAATAATCAAAATATTCATCAATAGTCATAAATAAACATCAATAACCACCAATAATGCAAATACACACCCACAAACACACACACCACCAACACTCATAAAACCTGTAGAACGCGGAGAAAATAACTAAGCTGTCCGACAGAGGGTCCGCTTTCGGGGACCAAAGGCGCTAGCTCCAGAAAGTGTCTTACCGATAAATATCCTTCAAGATGACTGAAGTGAAATACCGAACTTTCCTTGACGGGCTAAACGTTGGTGACCCCTAATTGCGTGAGGGAACACTGGAAGACGTTGTTTATCTCCTGCTGACCAAATAAACGAACTGAGCGACAGCCTGTCCGCTTTTTTTCGTGGGACCAAAGGTGCTAGCTCCAGAAAGTGTCTTACAGATAAATATCCTTCAAGATGAATGAAATGAAATACCCAACTTTCCTTGTAGGTGCTATACGTTGGTTACCGCTACTTGCGTGAGGGGGGGGGGCTGGAACTCTGTCCATAGATGGCTGCTCATACGTGCGAGGTTTTAAGTATCCAGGAAATATACCCGAAGAAGTCACTTGAGGACAAAGAGTCACAGGCGCGCTTATCCGGCGCTAGGCTCTGCTTGGCTGTAAATCCTGTTTAAACTGGTTTGGCTGTGGTTTGCTGAGTGCCCCGTTTATGCACAAAAAGGCGGGTGATATGGAATTCTGCTATAGGCATGCTGGGCGGTTTTGATATTCTGGAAGCCGCAATGCTCTGGCTGGTAATCTAATAGGCGAGTAGAGAACTACTACTGCATTTGGCGATTCCAGATTTTGCGTTGGCTCCGTTGCACTGCGTGAGCTTAACTTGGCGTTGACAAAAAGGGGTTTTGATTCAGGAACGGGGTTGACGATTCGTTGCTAGATGTATACAGAAACCCTCTAGATCGAAGAGTATATGACTTTCTTCGCCTGACTGGAGTCTGCTCTAGCGATTCGGTCTCCCTGAAACCCGAAAATGACTAGAACATAGGCAAACATATTCTAGTACTGTGTTAAAGTTTGCCTTATCTCATGATGGTCATCTACGGGCCAGGAATATTCACGAATGTCTTTGTCTATTAAAACCCGTCTACTCTTATAGATCACAAAGGACGCTCCCCCCGGACACCTGGCCTGCATATTTCTTCAGAGGTATCGGCGTAATCGTAATACCGGGTAAGACAAAGGTTTCAGAAGCAACAACTTTGCGAAAATTCCCCCAGAGAGACAATCATAATATTATGTGCTCTTTGCTCATCTAAGGGCAAACAACCCACAAACTGACCGCGATTGTTATCTCCCCCTGAAACCGATCAAACTCGTTACCCAGGCCTCAAAGAGTACTAGCCGCTCGTGATCAAACGTTTTAAAGCGACCAGAGAAATTCCCCTGTTCGGACCACAGGGGCGTTTAGGTAACATTGCGTTATCGCTACGCTGACTGTTGAAGAATTTTGTACTGAAAGCCAGCCAAACGCGGGTGGGGTTTCAGAGGGTGAGAAAGCTTGGCGACAGTATGTAGAAGAAATGAAAGAAAAAGAAAATACAAAATGTCCAGGAAAACAGAACATTTAAAGGAGTAATCAAATTATGGACAAGATGATAAAATAAATTATCGGTCACGTGACACACACCCCTTTTTCGTTCTGTGGATTTTCACTCCTCTCTGAGTAGAGAATTTCCTACCCCAGGCACATGGAAATTCCTGCCGTGTTCAGAGTTCGAAGTCCGTGTAACTTAACTTCTATTTCAGATGAATTTTTCCTTTGAATGCGCAATTTGGCAGATGGGTCTTGCTTATGCCAATCCAGACACAGCTGGGGGGTAAACCATCGATCTCGAAACCACCACTGAGACTTCTGGTTATACTCGTTAGCTCAACTGGTTCTCGATCATTGACCTCTGACTTATAGTGACAAGTACGAACCCTCTCAGGATCTATATAAAGTCAGAAAAGACTGGCTTTGGTGGATAAAAGTGCCGCTTAGTCACCGATAGTAAAGTTCTGGCCTAAACAAGTTGTTCTCTCTGGCCGCCGTCCTTCTGTCTTTATTCTGTGCAAGTGATTTTGAATTTACCGGAGTCTCCTTTTTAAAGATTACGAGCGTGCGTTTGAGAAGACAAAATCGGTAACTTCGCTTCAATCCTGCAAAATTTTCATCTCCAAAGGAATTTATGTTAGAGGTATTCCAAACCCCGGCTTCGTTTATCGCACCTTGTCTATTTAGAGCATTTTGATTATATAGTCTTCCATTCTTAGTAAGTTTTTTTTTCTATCCATATGTTGTTTTACATAATCAGTCGTGTAAGTGAATTTATATTGAATTTTGATTTGGAAAACCACAGGATTTCTCGAGGCACTGACACGTTTTCTATCAAATTTCTTAAAAATGACTCCATCCATCCCATTTTCCTTTTATCTGCCTATAGTTGAAGTTCTCCCCTGTAAAAGGAGACTGTTCTCGTCCTTGTCTGTCATTTCGTTCTCCTATACAATCCCTAAGTCAAACCTATGTTTCGTACGCTTTTTATTTCCCATATAAACTACAGTAGCATTTTCGATCGGTTTTGTGTAGGCTCCTCTTCCGTGATTTGATGAACACGACACACCCCCGAAAACATATTACTGCATTGGCCTGTATACCTCTGTCCAACTTTTCTTGCCGGTCATGCATTAACTAAGCAAGGCGTAACTCGTTACAGGCATAGAATAGAAGAACTGAAAATGTACGAAAACGTATATCGATGGAAAGACCAAGACAAGTACAAATTGAAGGAAAGTTAAGAAGAAGGAGCTGGCGATGGATCGGATACACATTAAGGAAACTTGTTTCTAGCATTACCAGGCAGTCCTCTTCTGTGTGTCCTAGGACAAGGGAATTAGAAGCAGACCAAAGAACTGGATACATACATTACAATAATAAGGAAAACATGAAATGAATTTGCGCTGATGGTACGTGACAGGGATACTTGACAGGTGTTTATTGATGGCCTATGTGTTTGGGGAGCTACTTACTACTTACTTAGTCTTTCCTCTTCTACAGTGAGGTGTAGAGATTTGGAAGAGAGAGCGCCATACTATTCTATCAGTGTCATCCTCCTGGCCTGGTTCCATTCTAATCCTCGGTCCTTCAGGGATTGACTTATGTTGTCCTCCCAGTGGACTCTGGGTAGTCCCGGAGGTCTGGATTCATGGCTTTTAGTTTCCCATGCTTTTCGTGGTAGCCGATTATGTCCCATTCTACAGACATGGCCAGACCATATTAGTTAGGATTGTTCAACTTGGGTCTGCAGGGGTTGGGTTTATAGGCATTTACGTTTCGTATGTTTGCGGACCATGTCTCTTCTTATGACTTCAACTACTTTCCTCAGATACCTCATTATTGAGGTTTGGAGCTGGCATTTGTGGATTGTAGTCATTGTCCATGACTCGCATTCACATGTCAAGACTGGGACATAAGTTGAGCTGCATACAGCATTCTCTTGTCAATATCCTTGATTTATTGCCTGGAAACGTCTCACAGCTACCGCTCTTCGGTATCCAACGTTTTCTTGATGCCTCCCTGTCGTATATTTTTTATAGGGTAATTAGAATCAGTTTTTGGCCCAGCCTGAATAGGACTAGAACAGGTGATAGCTCAGTGAGAGATCAGGTAAAGAAATAGATTTTTCACAAGTGAAATGGTGAAAGGTAAAAAATTTGTCCCTGGATTTGAGAGATAATCAATCCAGCCTATCGATTACGACTGAGATTTGTAGATCAGACAGTTTCCCTATAAATATACAGAGATATATTCAACCACTCGCTTCTGTACACACACAGATACGTGAAACCTATAACTATGGAATTGGGATCTTTTGGGACAAGCTGACCGACACACGTAAATAAAGTTTATGTAAATTTTATTTATCATAAAGAATACCACACAATAATATCTTTGAATATCAAAATCAAATACAATGAATAAAGGTTAATGAGTTAATTAAAGAGTTAGACTCATAGGTTTAATCCTCCCTCCCTCTGTTGAGACAAGATCCCATTAGAGCAAAGTTATTAACCCCCGAAAGAGTCAAAGGTTTTTACGCTATGGTCTAAAATTCCTCTACAGTAAAGAACAGAGTTATAAGTTAATCTATTCTGAAAGGGGACAACATTAGCAAAACTTGCATAAACAAGAATACATAGAGTTATTACATGGGTTATACCATAAAAAAATTATTCATTTCTGCATTTTCTCGCTCTGACAAACCTGTGATCCCAACTTTCAGTCTCTCTCTTACCTACAAAGGTGCTTTCACCACATCTGGAACAATTGTTAATGGCACCCACATCCCATCCACGATTTGGTTGTTTGGCGAATCAAGCCCCAGTTTCTCCAACGACTAATTAAGCAAATATTGGGAAACGCTTGATTTACTCTTGTAAGTAGGATGCTGATAAAGGTCACTTCAACTTTTGTCCAGGTAGTAAAATAATTAAGAGATCTAAATGTCACAATGTACGTTAGCTTGGAATCTTCAATCGCTATATCAAATGTCAGGTAAACAAATGGGTTCAAGATCAATCTTCTTCACAACACATGGTCGTTATACAAGTAATGTCAATGTTAGATTTGGTAGCCACAACCGGCTGAATGTTTATGAAACTTGTAAAAAGAACTCTGGATATTCTATAAGTCCAGTTATCATTTATTCTTAATATTATTTGGGTTGCCTTAACATAATATATTATAATTCACAATGCTATCCTTACCCCGCGTAACATAGAAGATATATTATCCACTTCGGTTATTTAACTTAAATTAGAAACTATAAGCTTAGAGCTAGTCTTATCGTTGAAAAACTTCCGTGAAATAAATTCTAGTCATTTAAAAAGAATCAATCACCATGAATTAGAAATAAATACATATTTCGTCAATACTCATGATGAATCAGTGCATTTACTAGTTGGTTAAAATATTTACTGACTGGTTACTAGCAGTTAATAAAAATTATTTATGACTGGAAGAGTTTAGCTAGAAATATTTATTTGTTCTGCTATCCACTGTAACACAATAAAACTTTAGAGAAATAATATAACGGACCTAACTTAGTAAATCACTCTGCACAGAAAATAAATAAAAAATATAATTGACGATTTAAAAAGATTAAATCACTCAAACTACTAGTATACTATTTACCTCAACACGGAGCTACTAAGACTTATCTCCAACGACTAATGAGAAATTCACTTTTACAAGTATTCTAGAATCGAAGCTAGTTCTCTAGAGGAATCTGTGAGGTACTGGAGGAATTGAGTTAGATTTCTGTGGTATATATATATATATATATATATATATATATATATATATATATATATATATATATATATATATATATATATATATATATATATATATATATATATATATATATATATATATATATATATATATATATATATATATATATATATATATATATATTAAAAGATGAAAGGAGATAGTAAATTATCCCCCGAAAAACCAGACCCTACCAGATGTTCTCACCTTCGGGAAATTTTACGTTCAGTTTTCGTCTTATGCGTTATTCAAAGCCGAACGCCCAGGATCTTAGTTCACGCTTAAATCAGACATCGGCAATGCGCTAATCAGTGTGAGTTTCCTTCGTCTCTCTGTTCGTATACAAGCGAGCAATGACTTTAGATCTCCCGATTCGTCGTGTTTAATTACTTATCACGAACGGATTCAGGGAAAGGTAATAAAGATTTCTCACTTAGGTTCCCCATATCCACTCAAATTTATTGAAATCGCGTCGCTGTCTGATCTCTACAACGATTTGATCTCTGGCGCTGGTGTTAGAATTACCGCGCACGTTAGCGAATATGTCTCTGGTAGACTCTCATCAAAGAAATATAGCGACCAGCATTAAATGCGTGCTAAATGAGAAAGAGAGACAGATCTATTCTGAGTAATAGGAGGTTTAATGTTAACCCAACAGGCGTAGGTGAAGCTAGGTAAAATGAAAAATGAAGATATAGAAAATAGATATATGAAATCAATTATCATAATCTACCACACTCCCTTCCAGTCTATGTACGCATTTGACTTTCAATCAACTAGCGGGCAAATTAAAATAAAAACAAACGAGTGTAGACAATTTAAAGGACATATTTAAAATGTAATATTATTAGAATACTCTACATTATGAAATAAGTTATCAGTTCTCCTGGAGGCGAAGTTACAAATAAACAACTGTGGTATGCAGAACGGTAATTTACATTTCTAAAGTGTCATCAATTACCTTACCACTTTACGTTAATCTTAAAGTAAATATTATTCTGCTGGGCAATCCGCGCTCAAAGTAGTGAAGAAGTTGTAAATGGTCGTGAGGCCACAGTCACCTGATGTAGTAAACGGGCCACGAGAAAGAACCCAGGATTCTAAACTCTTCTCCTGACATGTACAAATTAAATTTGTTATGTCTGTGGCGTCGAAGTAAGTTAACTTCAA
>JAMPIV010015847.1:55000-110469 GCA_024509875.1 Oreohelix idahoensis
ATGGGGCGCATACAGTTTAATTATGTAATGTATCTAGTGCTGATATTTTCTGTAAATTCAAGTAATGATATAGAATGAATGGTGCATCCTCGCAATGAGAACCACATGGTCGGAACACCTATATGTTCAATTGGGAGAGGACACCTAGTCGGTTTTACAGAGCAAATGCTCAGATGTACGTGTATGTACAAAATATATTAGCCTATGTGGGATGCATATTGACAATTAATATTGTGGAAGTAACAGGAGGATAACTCATGTGGGAAAAGACTTCAGAGACTTGCCTAGCAATAATAAAACAAATATCATAGTGTAACATTAAAGTTACTATTTTATTTTGCTTGAGGTAATGGGTGTTCATTTGGTCTTAGTTCCAGGTTCCCCGACTGCTAAAACAGATGATTGCAAACACAAGTTAGAGGAACGCATAAATTCTCCGTCCAGTCTAACGGTTTGCACCAAGACGAGTGTCAAATTGCCTGGCAACTGTACCCACTTCGCGTAACCTCTAAACGGGGGAAATTCACGCGAATATCGATACCATTGCAGTGTAGAACCAGTGACCGCTGCCTGACGTCACGTATTGTGCAGTGGTGGTGTCCTGCTTGCCTATTATTAAATGTCAGAGCATAGTGACATCCGGCATATCAATCCACAGCATCGCCACCCTAATTGAAAGTATCTTTCTGTGTGCTTAAATGCCGTGCTCAGTCACAATACCAGGTCTCAAACCAGACCCATCGGGATTACGCATCGAGTACCATATACGAGGCACACCTGTTATAATTCGCCGCGCCCGATAAGAGCGCCAATACAGAAAGTTGCCCTGAGTTAACCTAAATTTGTTACGTCTTCTGGGCAGTACGACCCCTGTGTGTATAAGTGGTCAGAATAAAGACAGAGTTAATCTACAGCTTATCTGGTTTTGTTTCTTTTAATTTGTGTGTGAACACGGTGCATGCATAGCGTCTTCAGTGGATTTACAAAGTATCCTCAGTTATGAGCAGAGACATAAAGACACTGACTTAAGTTATTTTGTATTTTTCCACAGAAGCGGAAGGATTGTTAACTCTTTGTTTATTTTCCATGTCCGGAGCCTACTATTTGGTTTCTTTCCTTGATGTATAAACTGATGTAACTGTAGACTTTGTTATTTGATCAGTTAATTTTTGCAGAGATTGGTTTTATTCTTTTCTTTTATACAAGCTAAAGAGAACCTTAATAAATGTTAACCTTTTGTTATTGCGCTGTTCAAGACCTTCATCCATACCTATTTAAGCTCTTACTGTTTCTCTATCTGTCTGAGAAAGAAGAGAGAGCGGGTGATACTTAAGACTACATAAATGAGTTGTGGGTTTGGAAAGAGTGATAGCGTTAATAAACCTACTTCCAGGTCGTCTTAAGCCCTCCATAATTTCACACTTTATCTGTGTTTTCACTATAAATCTTGCAGTTCGCTCCCTTTGTCGTACTGGACAAATACTCTAAAATTACACACTCACGACAATTACTACATCATTAATTAGCACCCTCTTCCTTGTGTTTATAAATGACATACCTCCCTTCTAAAAGGTATCAAAAACACTATATGCAGATGAATTGCTCATTTAAACAGCAGAAAAATACAAAAAGCTAGGACAAGCTAAACCAAATACAGCCCTACCTACAATAGCTGTAACCTGCAGGCTCTGGACGCTAAAGAAAAACACTCAAATACTGTATACACAGTATTCACCAGAAGCATCAAGGAAAGCAAGAAGGTGTTCAAAGTAAAACTCGAAATATAACTACCTTCCATAGAAGACAATCCAGCTTATTTAGTGTGGAGCTTTACAGACAGCTACTCCTCAATACCTTCGCGCACAAAATAAAAGACAAAGACCAGTTGACGTCTAAACTTAGTTAAACATGCTAATAACTCAACAGCTACAGAACATGTATAAATTCTACAACTTGGCATTGGATGCGACAGAACAACAGGCTCGGCAACCCTAATTTATCAACAACAACAATGTATTTTGCATAGAGAATAGTTCTCATTTATGTCTGGGATCATAATAAAGGATGCTGTTTACATATATGAATACCTCTTATTTTGATGAAATAAAATACGTTGAACCTGTGCATGAATAAAACTTGGATCGGTAATCAAGATGGCGTCGTTATGATCATAAATGTTACGCCACATTTTATTAGCCAGTTTACGTGTAAGATATTGCGCTAGATAACACAAAAAAGACACATAGGTGTCGTATGTATATATATATATATATAGCCAACCATTTGCTACATTTGGCAACCATAGCCAACATTTGCTACACTAGCCCTTTTGTAAATACACCGATAATTGAGAATAAATACGCTGATTACTTACGATTTTCTCAACTAAAACATCAGCAAATAATATATATATCTTTTATATTCACCTTGTAGTGAGTGCAGGACGTGTGTTCCTTTAAACAAATCTCTCGCAACCTAGATAGGGCTGATGTGTCTCTTATCTCTAGTCAAAATAACTAACACAATTAGGTATGCCTCTAATAACCGAGACAACAAAATAGCCACAATTTAATTGTAAAGCAAGGCTTGGTCGGGGTATAGGAACTGTAATGACACATTACTTCATATTATTTACATTATTTTCTTACGTGTCATTAGGAATATGCATTTTCCAGCCTAATCTATCTATCTATCTATCTATCTATCTATCTATCTATCTATCTATCTATCTATCTATCTATCTATCTATCTATCTATCTATCTATCTATCTATCTATCTATCTATCTATCTATCTATCTATCTATCTATCTATCTATCTATCTATCTATCTATCTATCTATCTATCTATCTATCTATCTATCTATCTATCTATCTATCTATCTATCTATCTATCTATATTGTGGTGAAGTGGGATGTTATAAATACTTATAGGGGACTTAGTGTACTGACTGAGATCAGCTGTGAAGGTATCTATATCTAATAAGAGTAGTGTATTATAGATAACCTTACTTGCTGCCACATATGTATACCTCAGTCAGAATTATTCTGGAATAGTGTGATGACTACTTTATTTGTCTAGGGTATGTGTATGATGAAGTGTAAGTCATAACAACAACAGACAGATAAACAATTTAATTTATTCCACCACACTTGACAACACTGTGACACTCACATACATAAAACACTCTACGAGGATATCTTAAAGGAGTCACTGATAACTTTTCAAATAACAATATGTATTCAGTGCTGTCATGAATGTATATGTGTCCTGATTCAAATACAAAGGGAACCAGGAATCACAATCAATTTTAATTACAAGTTATATGTACAGAATTTATCAATATGAATCTTGTAGTGACATATATTATTAATAGTATCCTATGTGTGTCAGTTGTGTAGTGGTAATATGAGGTAATACTGGTTTTGTTTTGTTCAAGCTCTGTTGGTATTTGTCATCATGACTTCAATAGTTTGTTTCTATTGGAACTAGTATTGGAGATGTTCTCAGTTCCTGGTATTAAAACAATTAAATTCCCCTCTTAGTTTTAATTTACACTGTCATTTTAAGATGGGGGTACATAATGTTGAGCTCCATGGCCACACTCTCTTATCTTTCGTGATGACTGCAGTAAAAGACTCCTCTGCTCGATTACTTTAATGAGTTCTGGAGCCACCCCACTGGTTGCTATATGGACCAAGGAGTATGCTGTCCACCTCTGGCTTCAGCAAAGCTCTGACCAGGTGCTGCTCAATAACTTTAAGACCACGGTCCCTGAAACAAGAAGGTTGTACCTTCTACGTCAGAACTAATTTACACTCTATTTCTACACTGAGCACAATACATCACAAACATTGAGTTCAGAGCGTTAGGCCAACTGTCAGCTTCATCTGAAATACTTTATACCAGTATTTCCCTCCCTAATGGTTACTACGCCTCTGCAATTCCAGCATTATTTCTTTCTAGTCAATAATCTAGGTGTCAGTGTACTGTTTGGCCATTCCATGCAGTTTTACTTTCCTCCGACACCTTCTGTTCAGGCTGGAGTACCATAGGCTTTACATCATGTTCGCTACTGAACTACACATATATACAGACATAAATTATCAATTTACATTCAATTTTCATTAAAAGATATTGAATATTTCAAGCTTACCACAATTTATGGAAATAATAAACAGTTTCGTTGACTGGCAATGAATATAGCACAACTCCGATCTGCCGATGTCCCAGGCTTTATTTTATAAAAAATATACACTGGTGCTCAACGCACTGCTTCTTAGTAGGTTTATTACAAGATGTGGCAATGAACAGACGCTCTGAATTGAGTATATTCGCAGCTCTACCCAATCAAACCATGTCTACACATCTTTTCAAAAAAAAATACTCCTTTTCACGTTTCCCCTGACAACACAAGATAGTATTTATAGCCTGACCAATCGTGTTTAGTCTTACATTTGTGGCGCTCCAATCAAATAGGAGTTAACATGGTAGGCTATTTCTGTAACGTAATGTTTTTTTCAAACACGTTATAAAAAAAATCTTATGAGCAGAAATGATTTCATGCTGTCAGGCACCCCCACTATTTTATTTTGGTTATAATTTGGTAATTCCTAGACTATTTGCGTAACGTTTTACATATTCTTTGTCAGCAAACCCTAAGGAACCCAAATATACAAATTTAAAAGAGCTAAGTGGCTGCGTTCAAAATATGTGTTTTCCAAAGATAGTCGTATATTTGTTCTTTATTCCTTTTCGTTGTTTAGAACCGCCACCTGTCCAGCCTTTTCCACTGTTATGTCATACTAAAGTCAGGAGCTTAGATGTAAATCAGTAGAATTTCATATTTCCTAATAAACAGTTTTCATATTTTTAAACCTGATTCTTGTAGTAGTAGTGTTTCTTTTTCACTGACTATATGAAAAAAAAGTTATTGCTAGTAGCCTTACACGTGGGATTTGCGTTACTATTAATCGCGCGACGCGTGTAGTGTTGCATGTGTCCTGCCTTCATTCGTCCCTCTCTCTCTCCTGCTTTATCTGTCTTTTAGTTACGCCGTGTATGGAATGAATGAAATATTAAATCTAGGTCATTGATCAGCTTGCGTATCTCAAGGTTTTTCCAAGAAATACAGTACACGTTTCATTGAAGAAAGCGTGCAGCGACACAGTAGGCTTTTACTATCAACGTGAAAGCGTTACAATTTGCCGACGAAGTAGAAAACAAGGGGATTTCGAGTACAGTCATTGTGACAGCACTGTTCTTTTACCATTGCTCTTTTCTTTATTAAATGTATTTGTTAGGCTTTACATTTACCTTTAATTTATATATGTGGATTAGAATATTCCACGACATCTCCCCTCTTAAAACAGACATTATATGTCAGTCCTTTATTCTATATACACATAGAGAAATTTATTATTATTTCTGGGGTTTACGGTGATTCTCATCACACGGATGGCGGCTTAAAAAATCCGCTCCCAAATTTGTTTTTCCAGATATATACTCAATGCTAAAATTATATGGAGCCAAAAGTAAGGACCATCGGAGTAACCTAGAGTTCTCATGCCTAGCCTGTGCTAGAAACGATAAAGGTTTGTGATCCGTTTGCAACTTAAATGCCTTCCCATACAGATAAATATTGAATTTCTTTATTGCCCATATTACTGCAAGACATTCTTTTTCGCTAGTTGAGTAGTTGATTTCAGCTTTATTCAACTTTCTGCTAGCATATGCCACTGGGCTTAATTCCCCATCCAATGCATCTGATTTCTGTAGTAGAGTTGCACCTAACCCAATATTACTGGCATCCGTCCTTACTATGAATTCTTGACTTAAGTCAGGTAATTTCAAAATAGGTTTACTTGTGAGCTTTTCCTTCAATTCCTGGTAAGCCATTTCACATTGTGGTGTCCATGTAATGCGATCTGGATGTCCTTTACGTGTCAAATCAGTTAACGGTGCACATATGGAATTAAAGTTTTTGATATACTTCTGGTAGAAACCACATAATGAGACAAAGGATCTCACGTCCTTCTTGGTTTGTGGTCTCGGGGCTTTCTGTAGTTTCTCTAAATTCTTTAGGTCAGGGGTCATGTTTCCCTGATAAACTGTGTGTCCCAAAAATTCCAATTCTTTACATCCAACGCAACATTTGGTTGGTCGGGCTGTTAAATTTGCTTCCCCAAGTCGATCAAACAGCATATTCAGAGAGTCAATGTGTTCCTCAAATGTTTCTGTTGCTATAAGGATATCATCCATGAAATTTGTTATACATGGATTATTCAGAGGGTCCAATAATTTTCTCATCATTCTAGAGAAGACACTAGGCGCATTCTTCAATCCAAATGGCAATCTATTAAACTCATAGTGTCCTTCTGAGGTACTAAAAGCTAGGTATGGTCTAACCTCAGGCTTTACTGGAATCTGATAGTATCCTTTACTCAGATCCACTTTTGAGAAATATTTAGCTTTATTTAGTCTGGCAAACAGCTGATTTGTATCCGGCAATGGATCCACCTGTCCTTCTGTAATAGCATTCAGTCTCCTGTAATCTATACAGAGTCTATGTTCTCCAGAGGGCTTCCTTAAGAGTACAACACCGGAACTATACGAAGATTCACTGTGCGAAATAATTCCTTCCTTCAACAGATAGTCTATCTCTTCCTTCAAAGCTTTCTCCTTAGCAAACGGAATCGAATATGGTTTCATACAGACAGGTGTGGGGTCTATCAGTTTCATATCATATTCCAATAGGTTTGTATGCCCTGGTCGGTCTGTTAACACCTCTGCATGATTATTTAGAACCTGTTGCACTCTCTCTTTCTGAGTTTTCGTTAAATGTGTACTGATTTTCACCTGTGCTGCTGTCTCACAGGGGTGTAATGGATATTCAAATGATGAAAGTGGTTCCTTTTTTTCATCTCCATGGCGATGGACAAGGTCAACAAGTGTGTCTCTTCCTGATGTTCTCTTTCCAAATATTTCTTCAGGAGATTCACATGATAGATTTTTTCTTTCCCCTTCTTATCTATCTTATAATTTGTTCTAGACACCTTCTCTAAAACTGTATATGGACCTTGCCATCCAATCTGTAACTTATTCTGACTCCCGGGGAGAAGAAGCAGTACCTTCTCTCCCACCGCCAAATCTCTGTCTTTCGCCTTCCTGTTATAATAGGCAGCATGTTTCTTCCTGGCTTGTTTCAAATTTTCATTGGCAAGTTTCCAGCCAGCTTTTAAACGAGTGGTCAGCTCATTCACATATTGGTATGAAGATGTAATGTTTTCCTCTGCCTTTTCATCAGTCCACGTTCTTAACAAAGCTACATGTGGACCTTTAATTGTGTGGACCTATTTGTCCATGCACCGGTATGGTCTCTTCCACTCGAAGCTCTATAGTGATGATTTTTCTTCTCAGAATTATCATGCACAAAACGACCGCTACCAATTTTTCTTTTGGGGCTTTCTCCCCACTTAAAATTCTTGATGAGAGATTTCCTCTCTACATCCTCTTCCTCCAGTTTGTTTAAGTCCGATTGAGGGATTTTCGGCTTATCCTGGGGTACGACATCTCTTTGCACTCTCCGCATAGTGGCCATTGTAAAACAGTTAAGTGAAGCTTGTCCGTGAAAAGGGGCTTCCCATTCCATTTGGTCCACTTTATCAAATCTTTTTTTCTTTTTATTATCAGGCCTACTTTTGCCCTGTGGCGTGTCCAGGTCCTGATCAATGTTCCCACTTGTGGGTGTTCCCTCATGTGCTATGCTACACCTTTCTACAAAATTCTCAATGTCCCATCTTGCTTTGGGCCAATAATAATTGTGAGCCACCTTTTGAATGATGGTACCTATCTTCTCATGGTCCCCATCTGGTTTCACATGTAGGCTCCTTATTAATTCTGCCCTATATCTTTTAGGAAGTACCAGCTGTCCCTGACCTTTGGATCTATCTCCAGACTTCCTATACATCAACTTGTTTTTCATGTAAAAATCTCCCTTGCCTGGAGTTGTATGACAAGTTGACAATTTTCTGAAACAAGGCTTGAGTGTTCTATCCCCAGCCTGTGCCTTCCTCATCTCTTCTGGAGTGGTATCTAACATAATATCCTCCTCCTGTCTTGAGGTCGACCTGACCTGAAGGGTTGCCATATACACAGGTTTCCTTCTGCAACGGTCAGTGTCATGATTGTCCATCTGACAATTTTTACACCACCTTTTTCCTTGGTTGAAAGATTTTCTTTCATCATATTTCCTTTCATCGAATTGTGGGAATTTATTTTTATTTTCATACCGTGGCCTATCAAACTGGTGCTTACCTTTGTTTTGATCCCTAGGATCAAATTTATTAAAGTTCTGTGGTGCCCTAAAGTTATCCACTTGTTTCTTTTTATTACCTGTTACCTCTGCTTGAGCTGCTTGATACCTTTCAGCAACATTTAGCAACTCACCCAGCCTCTCTGCACCTTGTTCCATGAGAAACTTTCTCAGGTCTGGAGCCATGGACTCTCTTAGTTGCTCTATAAAAACCATTTCCTTAAGATCTTGGGTTTTCTCCAGAGAAGTCCATTTCTCCAAGTATGTCTCTATTCGTGCAGAGAACTGGTGATAGGTTTCACCTGACAGTAGTTTAGCATTCCTAAATTTTTTCCTATAAAATTCTGCATTCTTTTCATATCTTAACAAAAGAGCCTGCTTTAGCATGTCATAATTTTCCTGATCACTTCTGCTCATTTTTGCAAAAACTTCATAAGCTGCCCCACGAAGTCCCTGAGATAACTTTAAGCTCCACCTTTCTCTCTCTAACCCATATGTGGTAGCTAATAGTTCATACCTATTTAGATAGCTCTCTATATCATCGTCTTTCTCAACAAAATGATCTAAATGAAAATTCATAGCTGAGGTTGAGGCTCCCTGGCTAGCCGTGGCATCAGAGGCAAAGGGACTGGCACCATTTTCAGGAGCATGGCCTTGAAACTCAAACTCCCTTAGTCGTAACTCATGTTCCCTTTGTAATCTCTTCTCCTCCTTTTCTGCTTCCCTCTCTGCAGTCAATCTTCTTTCTTCTGCTTCCCTTTCTGCAGCCAATCTTTTGTCTTCTCTTTCTGCCTCCAATTTCTTAGCCTCAGCCTCAATCTGCAACCTCTTAGCCTCAGCCTCAATCTGCAACCTCTTAGTCTCAGCCTCTAATTTTCTTTCGGCCTCTTTTTCTAATCTTCTTTCTTCCCGTTCAATATATTTGTCACATTCCGCAGTGACATAAGAAATCATAATTTGCCCGTCCATTCCTAACTCTTTCGCAATCTGTACAGCAGCAGATCGAAATTTTGCCAGGTCGGCCATTGTCTAACAGATAAATGTCTAAAATATGTAACTAAACAATTTTATCTATGACTAACTAACTTAGGACAACACAGGCACTATGAGCTCAACCTTATTTATTTTCACCCAAGGATACCTTTTAATTCTTATTATTCCCTGAAGTGAATTACCCCCAATATTTGTAATAGGGAAAGATTCCAAATCCCGAGAGCGAGACCCCAATATATGTGGTGAAGTGGGAAATTATAAATATTTATAGGGGACTTAGTGTACTGACTGAGATCAGCTGTGAAGGTATCTATATCTAATAAGAGTAGTGTATTATAGATAACCTTACTTGCTGCCACATATGTATACCTCAGTCAGAATTATTCTGGAATAGTGTGATGACTACGTTATATGTCTAGGGTATGTGTATGATGAAGTTTAAGTCATAACAACAACAGACAGATAAACAATTTAATTTATTCCACCACACTTGACAACACTGTGACACTCACATACATAAAACACTCTACGAGGATATCTTAAAGGAGTCACTGATAACTTTTCAAATAACAATATGTATTCAGTGCTGTCATGAATGTATATATGTGTCCTGATTCAAATACAAAGGGAACCAGGAATCACAATCAATTTTAATTACAAGTTATATGTACAGAATTTATTAATATGAATCTTGTAGTGACATATATTATTAATAGTATCCTATGTGTGTCAGTTGTGTAGTAGTAATATGAGATAATACTGGTTTTGTTTTGTTCAAGCTCTGTTGGTATTTGTCATCATGACTTCAATAGTTTGTTTCTATTGGAACTAGTATTGGAGATGTTCTCAGTTCCTGGTATTAAAACAATTAAATTCCCCTCTTAGTTTTATTTTACACTGTCATTTTAAGATGGGGGTACATAATGTTGAGCTCCATGGCCACACTGTCTTATCTTTCGTGATGACTGCAGTAAAAGACTCCTCTGCTCGATTACTTTAATGAGTTCTGGAGCCACCCCACTGGTTGCTATATGGACCAAGGAGTATGCTGTCCACCTCTGGCTTCAGCAAAGCTCTGACCAGGTGCTGCTCAATAACTTTAAGACCACGGTCCCTGAAACAAGAAGGTTGTACCTTCTACGTCAGAACTAATTTACTCTCTATTTCTACACTGAGCACAATACATCACAAACATTGAGTTCAGAGCGTTAGGCCAACTGTCAGCTTCATCTGAAATACTTTATACCAGTATTTCCCTCCCTAATGGTTACTACGCCTCTGCAATTCCAGCATTATTTCTTTCTAGTCAATAATCTAGGTGTCAGTGTACTGTTTGGCCATTCCATGCAGTTTTACTTTCCTCCGACACCTTCTGTTCAGGCTGGAGTACCATAGGCTTTACATCATGTTCGCTACTGAACTACACATATATACAGACATAAATTATCAATTTACATTAAAAGATATTGAATATTTCAAGCTTACCACAATTTATGGAAATAATAAACAGTTTCGTTGACTGGCAATGAATATAGCACAACTCCGATCTGCCGATGTCCCAGGCTTTATTTTATAAAAAATATACACTAGTGCTCAACGCACTGCTTCTTAGTAGGTTTATTACAAGATGTGGCAATGAACAGACGCTCTGAATTGAGTATATTCGCAGCTCTACCCAATCAAACCATGTCTACACATCTTTTCAAAAAAAATACTCCTTTTCACGTTTCCCCTGACAACACAAGATAGTATTTATAGCCTGACCAATCGTGTTTAGTCTTACATTTGTGGCGCTCCAATCAAATAGGAGTTAACATGGTAGGCTATTTCTGTAACGTAATGTTTTTTCAAACACGTTATAAAAAAAATCTTATGAGCAGAAATGATTTCATGCTGTCAGGCACCCCCACTATTTTATTTTTCTTATAATTTGGTAATTCCTAGACTATTTGCGTAACGTTTTACATATTCTTTGTCAGCAAACCCTAAGGAACCCAAATATACAAATTTAAAAGAGCTAAGTGGCTGCGTTCAAAATATGTGTTTTCCAAAGATAGTCGTATATTTGTTCTTTATTTGTTTTCATTGTTTAGAACCGCCACCTGTCCAGCCTTTTCCACTGTTATGTCATAATAAAGTCAGGAGCTTAGATGTAAATCAGTAGAATTTCATATTTCCTAATAAACAGTTTTCATATTTTTAAACCTGATTCTTGTAGTAGTAGTGTTTCTTTTTCACTGACTATATGAAAAAAAGTTATTGCTAGTGGCCTTACACGTGGGATTTGCGTTACTATTAATCGCGCGACGAGTGTAGTGTTGCATGTTTCCTGCCTTCATTCGTCCCTCTCTCTCTCCTGTTTTATCTGTCTTTTAGTTACGCCGTGTATGGAATGAATGAAATATTAAATCTAGGTCATTGATCAGCTTGCGTATCTCAAGGTTTTTCCAAGAAATACAGTACACGTTTCATTGAAGAAAGCGTGCAGCGACACAGTAGGCTTTTACTATCAACGTGAAAGCGTTACAATTTGCCGACGAAGTAGAAAACAAGGGGATTTCGAGTACAGTCATTGTGACAGCACTGTTCTTTTACCATTGCTCTTTTCTTTATTAAATGTATTTGTTAGGCTTTATATTTACCTGATAATTTATATATGTGGATTAGAATATTCCACGACATATATATCTATATATATATCTGTCTATCTATCTATCTATCTATCTATCTATCTATATATCTATCTATCTATCTATCTATCTATCTATCTATCTATCTATCTATCTATCTATCTATCTATCTATCTATCTATCTATCTATCTATCTATCTATCTATCTATCTATCTATCTATCTATCTATCCATCCATCCATCTATCTATCTATCTATCTATCTATCTATCTATCTATCTATCTATCTATCTATCTATCTATCTATCTATCTATCTATCTATCTATCTATCTATCTATCTATCTATCTATCTATCTATCTATCTATCTATCTATCTATCTATCTATCTATCTATCTATCTATCTATCTATCTATCTATCTATCTATCTATCTATCTATCTATCTATCTATCTATCTATCTATCTATATATCTATCTATCTATCTATCTATCTATCTATTGTCTAACTTTCAACCACAGTTGCACCCCCTTAGCTGTGGTTGAAAGTTAATGTACTCTTTCGAACATAGAAAAAGTGCGCAAATGACGGTGTGCAAAATGTGACTGACTGACGGAAGTACTTACGGCATGTATTATGGTATTGAAAAGCAATACGCCAAAATATGTACAGACACTAGGGTTTGACTTTGAAGAGCTTACTTACTTACTTAGTCGTTCCTCTTCTACCCTGGGGTATGGAGGTTAGCCAGAGAGAGAACACCATGCTAGCTTATCAGCAGTACAGGCCTCGGTCCTTCGGTGATTGTCTGATGTTGTCCTCCCAGTGAACTCTGGGTCATCCTGGAAGTCTGAATTCCTTGCTCTTAATTTCTCGTATTTTTCATGGTAGCTGATTGTTGCATTCCATCTTTAGTGACGTTTTATAATTTGGTGGCAGTGTTAAACAGGAAGTATCTGGCGTGATCAACGCTTCAACATTTCAACTTGGAATTACAACATAAAACGTGTAATTGGTAAAAGCAAGGCATCTCACGCTCGAAAACGATTCATACAGTTTATTGACAGTCCTTTCAACAGGCTCCACAATGTTCAATAATGTAATATGATTATCTGTAAACCGGCCAAACACCTTGGGCCCTCATCAACGTGAAATGCATGCAAATACACCGTCCATAAGTCCCCATGTCCGTGACACGATTATCCTGAATACTATTGTCAAATATTAATCAAAGAATGTCATCATACTTCTCTGGCAGTTCCCAAATAAATCTCTGGCATACATCACATCAAATATCTTCTCTAAAAGCATATACATCAGCGGATACTAGGCATTGTAGAAAGAGCTCATACACATACACACATCCTGCCACTTCAAGAACACAGTCAAAAGTCACCTAGCAAAAGTAAACTACTTCTGTTCTGCACGCTCGTCTGCGTAATTATTTTATATGACGTCATTTTAATACAGTAGCGCTCCGTTCAAGTGATACTCTATTTGAGCACAGCGATGCTTCACTGATGAACGCATCGTGGTGTGCAAAAGGAGATGTAACACCGATCTTCTCCCGTTCTGCAGACATGGCCAAACCATCGCAATTATGAATGTTCCACTATAGTCTGCAGGGGCCATGATGTATCGTCTATTTCCGACGATGAAAAAGTCAAATATGAATGATAATGCTCGGTCTATTCGTGCTAAGAAAACGTTACTGGATGGATAACCATAATACCGCAGAGAAACACGAGTTCTGGATGATGTGATTTATGGGCAGAAGTAAGACATAGTAATACTAGTTCGAAAAATAAAAACATGTTTTAACTAATTGATGCAATAAATACTTCAGTCACTGTTTTTCCTTTTTATCGTAGTTTTTTATTTCTGCTGATGGTGACAGCTAATTTGTCGTGAAGTCTTCTATACTGAAAATGACTTTTTCCCTCCGAACCTTCTTGCGAGTTTCCAAATAGGCAGTATCGATATTCCGCATTTTAAAATTGAGTAATCGCCATACTCATCATCACTATTTTTCCTGTCTTAGAGGACTCTGAGAAGTCAAATCAGAGTCAGGCCATTTGGAAATGTTGAAACCTCTGACGCTTAGAGTCACACATGTCACGATAGCTGACATACGGAACTAAGCAATGTTAGTGGCCAGGGCACGTTCGAAGAATGTCGTGAGAATATCTGACACAAGGAGTCATAAAATAGAACCTACGATAATCGTTAAGAACCCAACCTGTATTGTTCAACAGATGACGTAAAGCGGCGGGCTTTCTTTCATGGATTACCATTGAAGAAACTACTCTCGCAAACTTCCTGATTCAGTTAATTAACTGTGTAGAACAACCACGTTGTTGTTTATATTTGAAAATGCACCCTAATATAACCGACGGACCTTGTGTCTAAGTTGAACGAGACGTACCTTGACAAAAACAAGGCAAAACGTAAATTTTTTTAATGTATAAAAAAAATTATTTAACATTAACACGACAGTTGTATTAAGAAACATTATTAAAATAAAACAGTTAACATGAACTATTATTTAGAAAAATGAAAATCAAAGAGATCTGTACTCCCCCTACCAACCCAACTCAGTAATGGGACCTACATGTGTGACAGAAACGAGATCGTGTCGTGTGTTTGTGAAAGAACCGTTCTTGTCTTTTATTGTTGTACAAATTAATGAAATTAGGTCACAATTTGCCTATCTATTTTGTTTATGTGCACTATTAAACCATTCACTTCCATTGATAGCTGGCTACGCTTTAAATATGTGTGTAATGTATTGTTTTTTAAATTGTCTTTTTTCTCACATTGTTTTTCAGTATTTTTGTTCATAAAAACCCTTCAAGAAAAACCCTTTCGTTCCATACACAGTAAACTAGGATTCCCAATTGTTACTTTTTTGATGTGACGATATTGCCTCTCCTGCTTTGCAGTAGTGGTCCACCAGGGCCAAAACTCAAGAGTATCTATTATAGGCTTCAATGGAGAAGTTCAAGTGGCAGCATATAGGTTCTTAGCTGCCAATGATGATTCTAATCCTCCTCCTGATGGGTAGGTTTTCTGTACACTGCTGTCACTCGTCTCTGGTCAAAGTTCTGGCGCCACACGTTCCCAGAACTTCAAGGAGTAACGGCCAAGCTGGTTCTGCGTCTGTCTATAAGACCCTCTTATTATGGTGTCTCGCAATACGTCAGTCCACTTCTACCTTCACTTGGTTCCAGAGATAGTACTTTCTGCTGGTATTACCAATAACTATGACAGAAGAATAAAAACGAATACTCCTCTGAGTATTGCTTTTTCCAATCCATAGTTATGGGTTCCTATCTTCCCATACCACCATCCCATGTCAGAATTTACCCTCGATGAGAATTAAATTTAATCCCTCGGGATAAAACCTCCTTTACATTTAAACTGAATAGCTTTAGCTTTACATTACATTTAAATGAAAAGGTGAAAAGTACAGATAAAATATGTTTTTACATTTACATCTCCATTGTTTGAAAAGTTTTCACGATATAAATTCATTTATGTTTCATTTATATTTACACTTATGGACAAGTTTGAAACTTCCATTACTTTAAAATGAAAATTTTTTGTCGATTACATTTACACTCAGTGAAAAGCTTTGAAACTGTATCATTCTTAGAATGTCCATCATTTCATTCATCTTTCTCTCCCTGCTCCATAGGGAACCTGGAACTACTTTTTGCTTTTTAGTTCTCTTCATGAAACTATCAATAAAGCAATCACCAGCCAGTGCAGTGATGGTTCATGAATCATCATTCTAGATACTGAGGTTGCCAGCCTGAAATGACTTTGACATTCAATAGCGAGTTTCACACATTAAACTTCACTTGGTAATATATACATATATATGTTAGTTTACATGTTAGTAATAAAATATGAAATGTAAATCACAAATTACACCAATCTTGGCTACAGACTTGTTGCTCAGATGAATAAAAGAGACGAATCGTTCTCTTACACGCGTCTGGGATGTCTTTATTTTGACCATAGATTCCCTCTCTGACTTCGTGTTTTTTCAGTTTCCTAGTCCCGGTGTTCTTTATTAAAATGTAAAGATTTCCTGTGCTTTGTAAGTCTTAATTGGTTCTCCAATAAAAGGTTCGGTTAACAAAAGGAATTATGAATCTAGTCTTCACTCTGGCGAGGTTTTGTGGTTTCTTGGTGAGCGTGAAATTCACAGTGAAATAAAACTGCAAAATGATCAGACTATATTCCCTCTCTTCCCACGCCTTCGGTTGATATGGGGTTAAATAAACGCTACAATCATCTTCAAACAAGTCGGGTGTGGTACTTTCAAAATATTTCCGACGTGGAACTAATTTGCAAAGGTCAGGTCTATCATATATGGTAATATTATGTCCGATGCCCCTTGGGTACAACCTTCCAAACACACCTCTGTCCATCATAATATTGTGGTCGTGTTTTCTGGAGTAATGACTCAGGGATGGTCGCTAGTCACCTGTGTTTCACCAAACAGAAAAATATGGTTATATTCAGCACTCCTGCCCAACCCAAGCTTGGATAAACAAGCACCGTCGCTTGAAAAGATGGTCAGACCGATATTGTGATAAAATATTGTCGATGACCGTCTAATAACCTGGCGTAACTTAACACATCTTCGCGAAGCGTGAATGCGACACAATAAGATAAGAATTACTCCCGTAGCTGCCATAGGGGAGTGGCGTGTTAGAGACTTTCCCCATGCTATGTCCAGCATAAAGAGTAAAATGTATGAAAAGGAAAAATGAAATGAAAAATAAAAGCGCTCGGAGAGAAAAATGATGAGGAAATGATACTGCCATAGGGCTGGAGATGTGTGAGATCACACAAAAGGAAAGGGACAGACATTTCGTCACACATGCAATTCATTCTTATCAATTAAAACATATAACAGTGTTACTGGGGGCCAGAGTATTACGATGTTATCTATCAATCAATCAGTACTATTTAGCTCCCCAAGGAGCATAGGCCTTTGACAAACACTTGCTAAGTCTTCCTGTCACGTGTCATCAGCTCAGGTTCTCTCCAAAAATTCCTCATCATTTTGACTTCTGCGACGTTTTCTGTAGTTTAACATTTTTAATGGGGTTTTTTTTTAAATCATCTGCATGTCTGTAGCGTAGCAAATGTTGCGTAAGTATTATATGTGTTGATAAATGTTCTGTGGAGGATGTCGCATTTGCCACACAACGTTGAGGGTGTTGTAATTCATCTGCTCCTCTCAAGGTATGATAATCCTGGCCTTTGCGGAGTAGTGTGCCACCCTCAGACACCAGGGATGATGAGGCGTAGTAACTTGGTGTCTGTAGTCTGGTTTAAGTGTGATGTAGATGTGTATACAGACAGTGAGCATTACGAACAAGGCAATCCACACAATGACGTCACGTTAACTCACGATGTGAAAAGTCAATGATGCTTGCAACAGCTAGTGACGGTTTTGTATAATTTATTATTATAAACGCCACAATGACGAAGTGTGTAGACATAAACAAGCAGGTACATCATAGGTACGATCAAACAGTCATTATTACATATGTAGACAATTCAACTGGCACAGCAGACAGCATCAAAATAAGGTGCATCATCTGCCTTTTAGGATATCGTAAACCCGCTGTACATGTAGTCAGGTAGTAAACTTCCCCCTTTCCATAAGAGCTAGAAGATATCAACTAGGAGATTAAAGATGGTCTCCTCGATTTGACCTCAACAAGACAGGCATGTCTTTTGAGCGCCACATTATCGTCCTCTATTGTCCAGCAAACAGCAAAGGTATCAAACCTAGATCCATCAACAAAGTTCAGGAAGCAAATAGTCCGTAGGACAGGCATCAATCGATGCGTGACAATCTAAGTGGATCGTGAGCTGAGCAAACTAGTCATATCGTAGACTTTAGAATAAGGCAGGCTAAGCAAAAGTCAACATCACAAGATGGCGATAAAGTTACTCAGCCAAAAAAAGGGATTTAATTACCTGTTCATAAGGAATTAAATGAATAATCACATATGCCTCCAGGCATTAGGAATAACACAGAAATATATCATCTCAAGATAGGAACAACAATCATGAGGACTCCTTCCTGAATAAACTAAGCGAAGACTAGCACATAGCTACGTCTCGCCTTCACAGCTTCTCAGCACAGACTGACCTGGGCGGAAATCGTTTTACCAACGCCACAAAAAGGGACATGCGCAGAACACGCGAATCGAATACAACTCAAGCCAATTTACCAAACGAAGAATGTTCTACGATGTTCGACTTAAGACCTATTACCTTAAAAGGAAATGAATCTTGAAACATTGCGATTGCCAACTGTTTTCAAAGAACTGACGATCTGAGCGCTCCATATATGGTCGTGACTCAAAATCGTTCACACAGCTATCGGCAACCCTAGCTATCAAGATAAGACAACTTCTTAACGATAGCTATCAAGATTAGACGACTGTAGAAATAAAAGTGACTACAATTTCATGAGTTCCTTCCCATGCATTAAAAAATGAATCTAGTCAGAATGCATGGTCAGAATAAGTTGCTACAAGTTTTTAGCAGCAACATTACCGCCACCTCCCGATAAAAAAAATGTGCAACATTTTTTTTTTTAAATATCCAAGAGTAAAACCAAAAAACGGTTTAACAACGCACGAATTATGCGGGGATAAGTAATTGCACTGCCTAATATGAGGCTAAATTGACACATAAAGTGTCTGGTGAGAATATTTCTCAACAGATAAAAAATCTGATTTAAAAAATATATCGGGGAGGTGCCACCAACACACACTACGCTTGCATGAAAATACAATATAAATATGCAAGTTCATATCATTATAATCAAATAGCAGTGTCATAATCTAATACCGCTTAGAATGGATGTACACATCTGATATTGAATGTTAAATATTACATTATCTAAATGTTTAATATTACCATTACACAATGAAATTAAATATAAATGAAGATCGAGGACACATCTCCTGTCGTTCCAAAGAAACTGTACAATGTGGAACTCTCCATGTTTGACAATAGAAAGGTAGCTTCTCAGATCAACAATAACGTGCTGAGAAAAAACAAACAATATAATTCTATTTAATAGCCATTAAGTTTCATACTATACAATACATTATTATTAATAATTGTGGCCTTTGGAACTTTCGGCCCTTATATTAACTACTCATTCTTCTTCTTATATTAAAGATGGGAACAGAAGAAGATGATAACAAAGCACAATAGTATGTGTTCACCTAAAGTGAGGACAGATGTGCTAATGTATTGTAGTAATATAGGTGTGTTATGGCTCTGTCGTATATCTAGAAATAGAACAGAAGTATTAGTTGGAATCATGTGGGCATCTAGACAGAATGTCAGCCATCACATTATCCGACCCACGGATAGCTCGTACCGTGAAGTGAAAAGGTTGAAGAGCAATAGCATATCGAGTGGATCTCGAACTCTTCAAGTTCTTAGTCTGAATAGCTGTAAGAGCTTTCTGATCAGTTTCTAGAATGAAATGTGCGCCTAGGAGGAATCTTTGTAGTTTGAGAATAGACCAAACCATAGCTAACAATTCACGGTCTAAAACCGAGTAGTTCCTCTCTGCCGCATTTAGTTTTCTAGAAATGTACATGACAGGATGCAGAGTTTCAGCATATTCCTGCATAAGTGCTGCTCCGATCCCAGTGGATGAAGCATCACTTCGAAGAACACAAGTTCTATCAAGAGTAGGTAATCTTAGGATGGGAGGAGAAGAAAATGTACTTTTAATCTGGTCTAAGGAAAATTGACATTCCTGAGACCAACGAATCAGATTATTCGACCCTTTCTTCAACAACGTTGACAGAGGTGCCATTATCGAAGATAGATTCGGAATAAATCTCCCATAGAATTGAATTAAACCTAAGAGACTCCGGACTTGTTTCTTCGTCTTAGGTACAGAGATGTTCAATATTTTCGAAGTATTGTGGTCTTCTGTCTTCAAGAGACCATGACCAACACGATGACCCAAGAAAGAAATTTCACCAAAACCAATATAAGCTTTAGAAGGTTTTGCTGTCAGATTATACTCACGTAGAGTAGACAGTAGGTCATATAAACCCAGATAGTGATCTTCCCAAGAATCACTGAAGAGACAGATATCATCTAAGTAAGGGATGACATCCGAACGATGAGAAAGTATTCGACGCATCATGCGAACGAAAGTAGCAGGGGCGTTCATAAGACCGAAAGGCATTACATTCCATTGAAATAAACCCCTAGGTGTAGAGAAAGCAGTCAGAGGTTTGGCATGATCTGCTAAAGGCACTTGCCAATAACCTTTTGACAAGTCAAGTTTAGTGAAGAATCTAGAATTAGAAAGTCTACTAAGTAGATCCTCTAGTAAAGGCAAATGTTCAGCATCGAACTTTGTGACTTGATTTAATTTGCGATAATCAACGCAAATTCGTATGTTCTTATCTTTCTTCCGAACAATAACCATGGAAGAAGAATATGGAGAAGTCGATGGTTCAATTATGTTTAATTGGATCATTTCATCCAATTCCTTTTCCACTTGTGACTGAAAGTGTATAGGGATAGGATACGGCCTAACCCTAATAGGATTACTGTCGGTAAGAATTATGTCATGTTCTATGACATTCGTGCGACCAGGGATGTCGGTTAGAACATCCTTAAATGTCTGTAACATCGACGAGACTTGACGATGTTCATCAACAGAAAGATTAGGAGAAATGGACACATCTTTCCAAGATTCCATAGAATGTAGTGGAACCACTGGAAGAGGGAGATCGACATCAGAAAAAACAGATTCCTCATCCTGTATGACAGACAGGGATGAGTAATGACCATGAGGTACCGAAGATTCGTCCGTTGCCTGAAAAATAGGCAGCAAATAGTCTGGACGCTCATGAAATTCCGTCAGCATGTTGATATGGAAAGTCTTATGCTTTCCATCTATATCGACCACATAGTCAACATCGGAAATTCGTGAGACTATTGCATATGGACCTTTCCATGCAATCAGAAGTCTATTTTCCCTACTGGGGAGTAGGACGAATGCTTTGTCACCTGGACAAAGTTGTCGTAGACATCTGTTCTTGTTAGCAAACTGCCTTGCTTTTTCTTTAGCAATTTCTGACGAAGCAGTCGCTAGTTTGCATGCCTCAATGATCTTTTGCCTCAGAGCAATGACATACTCATATGAAGATTGAGTGTCATCACTAATATCATCGGCAGTGATGAGATCGTGTAATAAAGACATAGGGCCGCGCGGACGCGCGCCAAAGACAAGTTCAAAGGGAGAAAATCCTGTGTGCTCATTTGGGACCTCTCTATAGGCAAAGAGAGCCGCAGGTAAAACCCTGTCCCAATCTTGAGGATGGTCTTCAGTTATCTTAGCCAAAGAGCATCTGCGATATCTGTAGTAGATATGCTCTTTAGAGGGATAGCCTCTGGCCAACGTGTGCACATATCGACACATGTAAGGATAAACTGATGTCCTCTGGCCGACTTTATCTTAAAAGGGCCAATAATATCTATGGCCATTTTCTGAAATGGCCGAATAGGGATGTCAGCAGCCTGGATAGGCGCAGCATGTCGTGGTCCTCTAGATTTGACCTCCTGACATACCTGACATGATCGGCAGTATATACGGATGTCCTTGTTAACAAAGGGCCAAAAGAAAGCCGCAAGGACTCTCGACTTTGTACGGGAAAATCCCATGTGTCCAGCACATTGCGAGTCATGAGCATGCTGCAATATTTGCACTCTCATACTCTTGGGAACAAGAATTTGCGAATGTGCTGACGTAGCCGAGTCTTGTACCATACGTACAAGTACGCCGTTTTTCATTTCTATCCAAGATTTTCTTTGTGTATCCTTATTTGGATCACCTTTCTTCGCAAGAATGAAGAATTTCTTTAGCGTAGGATCTTCTTCTTGTAATTTTATGAACGAGTCACGAGAAATAACCAAGGTACTATCTTGGCTATGAACTTCATTATCATTATTCAACGAAGTTTGCGGTGTTTGTAGAGCTTGTGCTCTTGTAACCACTGCATTGGTAGCTTGCATATTATCATCTTCCCAAGCAGCAATCTGCTGTGGGGTACATTCCCTAACTCCGTGGATACGACCAATAATAAGGTCCGCAATTGGATTAGGTAAGAGACAGGCATGCACATCTCCCGTAAGGAAAGGAGTGGCATTGTGAATTACAGCAGTCGGATATTTTCTCTAGAGTGCCGCCAAATGTGACACATTTGATAACCCTTCCTGTCGCACAGGATGGATCTACAAGCGATTGTCTACCACCAATAGTGGTGCATCCGGAATCGAAAAGTAGTGAGACCGGAGTATTATTAACAAGACCCTTATGTAGGATTAGAGAACCTCTCCCGTCATGTGCAACCGAAGCAGGAAGAGCGGGGGAGAGGGTGACCACAACTCAAAGTCGATATTGTAGTCGGTTCGAACAAAGTACTGCATTGGGGGCACTTGTTTGCTCTCCCAAAGTCAAAAGAAGAACAAGTGACAGCGTCAGAGTTTTTATTATCAGAAACCTGATTACAGGCTCCCTGAGATTCTTGTTGAACCGAGTTAGCCTGCTGATATCTCTTTTTTTTGTATTGAGATCTACCGCGACTACTATTACCTCTGAAGTTATCACTGTTGTTATTGTCTCTGTAGTTATTATTGTCTCTATTATAACTGTTATCATGTTTCGAACTACAGTTTCCATGATTATTATCATGTCCACATTGATGTGAACATCTATTTGTTTGGTTTTGAGGTTTACGTGAGGAAAAACCTCTGTTACCATATCCTCTTCTGAAATGCCTAAAATTATTATGTTGGAAGTAACGAGGACTGTCAGCTCGTCTCCAATTCTTCGACGAAGAATCACCCTGAAATTGATTTCCATAGTTTTGACCGTAACTACGGTTACTTTTCTTATCAAAATTTTGTTGGAATCTATTACTAGTGTTTTGACTATAAGGTGCTGCCGAAGCAACTGGCAGACCTTCTTTTTACTTTAGAGTTACCAATGGTTGCGTGAGGATGAGCAGTTATGTATTGGCTACAGAAATCTTCCATTTCTTTTATTGTTTTAGGTTTACGTTCATGAAGGAAAGCAAGGAAAGACTCATTAACAGAAGACATGACTTTGTCTCTAAGTATTAAGTCCATAAGTCCTTCATAAGTTTTTTTCTGTCTTAGACAGCTCCACCCAACGTAAAAAAGTAAGACGTGTCTTTGAAACGAAGTCCGCGGAGTGCAACCCTGTTTCTGGTAACATATCTTTCAATTCTAGACGATAGCCGTCTTCGTCAAGTTGGTATTTTTTTAACAATATAGCCCTGACAACATCATAGTTGTTCTTGTCAGGCTCATCTACCATGCTTAACATACTCAAAGCATCACCTCTAAGTATTTTGGACAAATGATAAACCTGCAATGATTTATCTATGTTATGTACTTTACATGAAGTTTCAAATCTGTCCAAATAGAATGTTATATCGTCGATGGAAGCATTGAATGGTGGTAGGTTAAGTTTGGAAGTGCTTGCATTAGTCTTATCTGAGACCTTATTTGCATCATTAGCATTACCTATGTTCATCACCCTTAATTTCTCAACTTCCAAAGCTAAGAGTTTTTCTTCATGCTCCATTTTTGCTTTTCTCTCTTCAGACTCTCTTTGTAACTTCCTTTCTTCAACTTCAGCTTGCTTTTCTAACCTTTTATTTTCAGCCTCTATTTCAAGTCTTTTATTTTCAGCCTCTTTTTCAAGTCTTTTATTTTCAGCCTCAAGTCTTTTCTCCTCAGCTTTGGCTTCTGCCTCTCTTTTTTGTTTTTCCATTTCCATTTGGAATCTTTTTTCATCCACCTGCATTTGCAGTTTCTTTTGTTCAGCTTCCATTGCTTTATCATATTGAGCAGTTGCAAATTCTTCTAACTTATCACCAGTCTTCCCAAGCAATTTACCCTGCTCAATAAAGTGCTCAAATGTAGCCATGATGTGTAATAATATGAGTCCACAACCTGAAATAATTAATTATCTTATTTCAAATTTAATTATAACAAGTCTTAAATGAAGCACTTGTTTACTCACAACACTATATTATTATCCCAATCTCTGTGGGAAACAAGTCTTATATCAAAGAACTTGTGTATAGACCTTTTTGAAATATCATCAATCAACTCTTGATCATAGGTGCACTTCCCATTCAATAGTGCACAATACTATTCATCATTTATTAATCATCAGTGTAGTAGTAATGCACAAGCATAACCCACTATTAAATGTGAATTAACTACTATAAGTGTAACTAATGACTATGTAAACACAATCACAATGTAAACAATAACAATGTAAACATTACACTGTAAACAATACAATGTAAACAATACAATGTAAACAATACAAAGATTTAGCAACAATACGAATACATTCGTAGAAATCAACAAAAAATAAAGCGAAAATTAAAGAAATATCACACAAAATGTGATGATATCTACGAGGATATTAGACAATACACATGCCACCACAGTGTATAAACAAAAATGTTGTATGAAACTAAACTATAGTAAAGAGGAGGCTAGCAAATACAAACAAATCAAAACAAAACTAAAGAATGGAGAAAAAATAACGAAAACAATACTAACACATGTCATCACAACTAACAAAAAATAGCAACAGCAGTCGCTTTGCAAATTCCAGTATCGGAAATTTGCACACCCTATAGAAAACGCTCACGATAGACGACCTCTATCACGTGGTATGATCTAAGGGAGACTCCGCCCAACCGAAAAACCCGCAGAAACATAAACATATAAATATAAATATACAAATAACATATAAACATATAACATGTAAACAAAAGAATGAGATAAAACACAGAAGACTCAGTAGAAGTATAAGGGCACAGTTCACAAACAAACAGGCCACTTAACTTATGGAACTCCAATCGTCAGTACAGCAAACAGGATGTAATCAGCATTCTGAGATCAAAGATCCAACGTTGATTGCCATCTGTACTTGCATCAAAACAGCTACGACGATGGTTGAGACTTGAGTTCTCAAACGGTACATGCAGTGTACAAGAAGTGTAGAACTCGTCAGCGATGGAACTTGGCCTTCTCCGAAGCAGAACAGCAACAAATCGATTCTCCCGTATGTAACAAAACTGGGAAATGTCACTTTCTTGACTTGGAACAGCAATTGTTGAAAATTCCAAAAAATTTCCTTGGCAACGCCGAGTAATTTCGTAACTCTGCACTTCTGTTGTTGTTTTGTAGATGTTGTCTGTAGACTGTTGTAGAGTGCTGAATGAAGCGGGTAAGGGACCCCGAGTATGCTGGTACCAGATTAAACCAGCTTATGGCCACCAAATGTAGCGTAGCAAATGTTGCGTAAGTATTATATGTGTTGATAAATGTTCTGTGGAGGATGTCGCATTTGCCACACAACGTTGAGGGTGTTGTAATTCATCTGCTCCTCTCAAGGTATGATAATCCTGGCCTTTGCGGAGTAGTGTGCCACCCTCAGACACCAGGGATGATGAGGCGTAGTAACTTGGTGTCTGTAGTCTGGTTTAAGTGTGATGTAGATGCGTATACAGACAGTGAGCATTACGAACAAGGCAATCCACACAATGACGTCACGTTAACTCACGATGTGAAAAGTCAATGATGCTTGCAACAGCTAGTGACGGTTTTGTATAATTTATTATAAACGCCACAATGACGAAGTGTGTAGACATAAACAAGCAGGTACATCATAGGTACGATCAAACAGTCATTATTACATATGTAGACAATTCAACTGGCACAGCAGACAGCATCAAAATAATGTGCATCATCTGCCTTTTAGGATATCGTAAACCCGCTGTACATGTAGTCAGGTAGAAAACTTCCCCCTTTCCATAAGAGCTAGAAGATATCAACTAGGAGATTAAAGATGGTCTCCTCGATTTGACCTCAACAAGACAGGCATGTCTTTTGAGCGCCACATTATGGTCCTCTATTGTCCAGCAAACAGCAAAGGTATCAAACCTAGATCCATCAACAAAGTTCAGGAAGCAAATAGTCCGTAGGACAGGCATCAATCGATGCGTGACAATCTAAGTGGATCGTGAGCTGAGCAAACTAGTCATATCGTAGACTTTAGAATAAGGCAGGCTAAGCAAAAGTCAACATCACAAGATGGCGATAAAGTTACTCAGCCAAAAAAGGGATTTAATTACCTGTTCATAAGGAATTAAATGAATAATCACATATGCCTCCAGGCATTAGGAATAACACAGAGATATATCATCTCAAGATAGGAACAACAATCATGAGGACTCCTTCCTGAATAAACTAAGCGAAGACTAGCACATAGCTACGTCTCGCCTTCACAGCTTCTCAGCACAGACTGACCTGGGCGGAAATCGTTTTACCAATGCCACAAAAAGGGACATGCGCAGAACACGCGAATCGAATACAACTCAGGCCAATTTACCAAACGAAGAATGTTCTACGATGTTCGACTTAAGACCTATTACCTTAAAAGGAAATGAATCTTGAAACATTGCGATTGCCAACTGTTTTCAAAGAACTGACGATCTGAGCGCTCCATATATGGTCGTGACTCAAAATCGTTCACACAGCTATCGGCAACCCTAGCTATCAAGATAAGACAACTTCTTAACGATAGCTATCAAGATTAGACGACTGTAGAAATAAAAGTGACTACAATTTCATGAGTTCCTTCCCATGCATTAAAAAAAGAATCTAGTCAGAATGCATGGTCAGAATAAGTTGCTACAAGTTTTTAGCAGCAACAATGTCCAACCCTTATTAGTCGCTTTTTAAGACATGCTTTGTACGATACAGGGTTACCATTCTTTGCTCTTCTTCCGGACCCGGTAACACACGAGTGATTACAATGTTTTATACATCTTATATTACTGTTTGGACAATTAAAAAACGGAAAGAAAACTGGTAAGATAGAGCAGATAAGAGATTCCAAAGAAGGAATGGACATATTTCTTGGATAATCAAATGAACACAATAAGGCTCAGATAATCAACATTTAAATCATGAAACTATAAACATTGGACAACTGGTAACAACTGTGAATTAAACTTAAGAGAAGAAGAAGAAACAGAGAGAGAAAGAGAGAGAACGCGAGAGAGAGAGAGAAAGCGAGAGAGAGAGAAAGAAAGCGACACAGAGAGAGAGAGAGAGAGAGAGAGAGAGAGAGAGAGAGAGAGAGAGAGAGAGATAAGAGACCGTGAGTTGTGAAATGTCAGTACAAGCAAAAGTATTTTGCTGGAAACTTGTTTGTTGTTGCATTTAAGAATAATGTATGTATAACAGAAATTCCTGCAACAAACATGTGAGAAAACATACACGCGACAACCTGCTTTAAAACCAATAGTTTAATTATCAGAATCAGAAATGTTGACTGTGTGACAATATGGCGGTAATTATGGTTTTAATTAACACTCATTTTAGATTTCTTCCACCCTGATCGGTTCTGGCACTGTTACAGCTTTCAAACGTAGAATGGCGGAACATTGATTGTATGATTCACCTTAAGTTCTACAAGTGTTCTGTTTGGGATCGCGGTAAAATGTACCCACACCCTTGGGTTTTTGTTTTCAAATGCCTTGCAAAGCCCTATCTAATTTATTGCTATTAGGATTAACGTGTTTAGAAACGCGGCTAAAAATGCTGATGTTTATGTTCGGCCAAAATTGTTTTAAACACAAGACATATCACAAGCAACTAAATATGACTATAGTAATCCTCGACGTGTAGGACATGATGGACTCAGATTGACGAAGAAATCGTAGATTGTTGTTGCACCACAATTTCCCGAAACGTTATAAGTATAAAGCTTCTGAAACCAAGGTCCTAAACTTTTTTCCAAACAGGTGCAGATTAGGCTGGTGCTGTTGCCAATGTCAATGACGTTTAACTTTGTGAGAGAAAGAAGTGCAAGCGGGACACGGGTTAATTTTGTACCTCTTATTAGCAATTCTGTCAAAAGCGGAAGATTTCTGAATGAAGAAATCGATATTTTGGACACTGGATTATAATTTATATTTAGAGATGTTAAACTTGAGTTTTGTGGAAAACTTGTATCTGTTATCTCTGCTATAAAATTATAATCAAGCTGAAGTATTTGTGTCCCTGACTTGTTTTTGCACAAGGACATGCGTTTAAGACCATTCCAGAGCTGTGAGTTTTGATAGAGCTTTAGGGATGGCGGTTAGGCTGTTGTTAATAAGAGTCAAAGTCGTTAAACTATTAATAAATGGGTCCAGTGCCGTGTCGGGAATTGTGGAGATAGAACTGCTACCTATACTTAACTCTGTAATGTGGGGAAGATACTGGATCCAATCTGGCCAAGTTTCTAGACCAAACTGTATCAAATTAAGCGACACCAGAGTCTGACCAATGTGCTTCATGGCCTCAACGTTCCAGTCATCAATGTCAGTTTCGTAAATTGTCAACTGTTCAAGAGCGTACAAATGAAACAGAGCATCTGGGATTCTTTTGAAGCGAGCCTGAGAGAATGACAGATAGTTTAACGTGTAGGTCGATCCGTCAAATGCAGCGTCATCTATTTTTTCTATGGGATTTTCAATGAGAGATATTTCCGTCAGGTTAGCGGGTAAACGTCCTTGTAACTGTCTTTTTTCTCTTGTTGATGTGATCACTGGCCCAAGACAGTATACATGTGGTTAGATGTGTAGTGCGAGCGTATGATGAATTGAGTGTGGGTGCGAATGAAGACGCGAATGTGTTTAGGCTCGTATAGATGTAGATCCTGCAACCCATACTCTCACATGCAGTAATCAAGGATGCTTTGACACTGCAGGCATGTTTCAAGACATTTATTGACGGGAACACACATAATATCAACAGGAACAGTCAGTGTAACAAGGTCATGCTGACCTGACATCGATAGGTATACATTTGGCATTCAAAAAGGTAAACATCAGAATAGACGTGCATGGTCAATAGCAAAGTTCTTCAATAATGACAGTTCGTAGCGTCGCCCTTGGCGTCTCTGACTAAACGCGTCAGATGCCTTAGTTACTATGACACATAGGTGCAACTTGGCACTACCGCCAATTGCACATATCAGGCTGTAGTATAATAGCCGAAAGCACAGGCCTCGTTCTGACGTCGGCCGTGTACTTCTGTTAAATAGGTTATCATTAACCCTGCAGTAATACTTATTGTAGATAGAAGTTCCGCCAATCTGCGGCTCCCACAATATATCTTCGTCACTGGATTTCTGGACAATATAAGACTAACAGTCTTGGATGGCTACCTCGAGCACAAATATATATAAGTTCTGAAATGGCGGATCAGTGAGCTGCTGTTCACCCTAGGTAATCCTTTACATGTTCTGCCACCGGAAAGCGTAATAATGCATAAAGGTCGGTATTACCTGGTAAATGAATCCTCAGAACTACACAAGGAATTCTGTCGTCATCCCGACGCACAGAGATTCACTGGGGAAAACTGCCATAGCAGTTACTTCGAAGATTCTCCCCGAAAAACAATGGACTCTTGGTCCCTTCAGAAAAACAGGACCTCCCGGCTTCCCGGAAGTATATCTCACTCCCGCTTAAAAAACCTTCCCATAGGCCTACGCCCAAACTGACAACCTCTGACCCTAAAGGTCAAACACAATGAATGAATAAACAAGGGAAGACAACCCCTAATCAACCTGACATCGCAGGTAAAGACACAATTATACTTATGATACAAACATAAGCAAATAACATGACAGATGACTCCGTCGAAAATGACAGCAACAGTCCTGCTGGTATTGTGGTGATCAAGTTCGTCTGTAGAAAAAAAAAGGCATGACATGAAATAGCATACATTTTACGCGTTTTACATTATCTATAATTCTTATGGTGGACCAGATCTGACCTCGTTTCTTGTATTTTCCCGTCACTCTCCATTCGTCTATTGCACACCTGTTTACTCCAAAACTATTACTTAAACTTACCTCTTCCTAGAGGAAATAATTCTCATCTGTTACCTGCACGGTTTCGCTTTATTTCTAAATCCCCACTGTCGGAACAAAACTGCCATGTTTCTCTAATACTGTTCCCTTGTAAATAGCGTCAGATCGAAGCTCCTTTATAACGTTTGAAGTAAACATCAACTCCAGATTATATTTTAGTTTCAAGACGTCACTTGGAATAGAGGGAAGCAGGTTGTTTCTAAAGTCTATATGGTAAACACCAGGAGGAAGAGAACCTGAAAATATCTATGCAGACGATCGAGTAATGGAAAAGCGCCACGAAACATCAGTTGAAAAGACATAGTACAGAAAGTATAGACCAGGTGCAGCGTAGAAAACGAGGAAGAGTAGTCGGGCGAGTCAGCTTCATGTAATATTAGTTAGAGATCAGTAGTAGCTTTTAGAATAATATTTCCCAATGTCGCTAAATGTTTATTTTGTTTTACAAGCACGTCAGGTCATTTTCTATATTCCAGTATTAAGTGACTATCTATGAAACTAGTATTGGAGTATCTAGTCTGTAGTGCCGTAAGTCTCGAATTGCTAGCTGTATTGCATTTTACGGATTAAGGTACATTTTGTAAAAGATCATTACAAACTACCAGCGCGGGGTAAGATGAAAGCCCAGAAACATCTGACAAAGGACGATCAGTTAGTAATAATGAGGAAATTGTCAAAAGAGTAATTACTGTGTACAAGTTAATATAATAAGTCCCATTCTCTCTTGGATAAAATACTATTGAATGCTTGATAATATTCATATATAAAAATGATAGTGGTGCTTGTTAAAAACTGTTGATTTAATTATACAATGTATGATGTACGTATTATATTCACCAATACCAAAGGCGCGGGCGAGCTGATAAATTAAAATGTCCAGGTAAGTGTGGTGTATCTCATGGATGTCAAGTTGACCAACTCACTCAGTGAAATGTATTTCGTGAGATAATACAATGTTGGAAGCAGTGGAAGGACAGCTCATAAATAGGGTAAGACCGAACGCTGATTTTGAGACCATCTTTGCTAACAAACATAAAGACGCAGTAAAACCGTCTGTCTTTAGAAATCAAATTTCTAGACAAAAGTTTTAGGTGGCGAGAATAGCATTCAATCTGAAGATTGATAATCATTGGATTATGTCAGGAATACATCGGTAATTATCAGAGAAAGAATTACGGTGCTTAGTCTTTCAAGTTCCTATTTGAGATTCTAGTCAGTCTAGAAAACTGAACAACACTGAGGACTGACAACTCTTGGGGACTATCGAAGTTGACAATTGGGTTGCATCTTAAAATATTTCACATTTAGTCAAATTTAGAATCCACCTAGTTGTATCCCCTAAAACGGAGCACTAGATACCATGAAAACTCACCCATCGGTGCATAGTAAAATCTTGGACAATATGTGAAATTGAGAGAGTGAACAAGTGTAAACGCTTGAGGTGCGGCTTCAGATTGCACGAAAACTCAACCGTCTGTACATCTCAAAACTTAGACACTGAGTCAAAAGTAGTGAGTAAACAAATAAAAACCTTTTTTAATTTTTTTTACCAGAAACAAATATCATAACCTGTATTACTTTCATTACTATTTTAACCCATTTCATCATCATCAACACCTAACTGAAAACCAGGTTTCTGCCTAGATCAAAGACTTTAATTTAGTGACACTTTTTTAGATTAGTAGTCGACATCAACGATCAAAATTACATTATAGTCTTATTATTCAGTCATATGATCAATTAAGTTTTCAACTTTTAATCCTTTCCTGATAAACATTATTTTTTAGTCCTTCATTAATTTTAAGAGTTGTAATATTTTACTTGTTATTGTTTTAATATTCAAACTTGATAATTATTGAGTTTTCATGCATTACATTTGTGTATCCATTATGTTCTAGAATTAATTTCAATAAGCTGAGTTGGGAAAGTGAATCGTAGTCTATTCAGTGTACTGAATTACTAATATTTACTCCATGTTCTTGTCAAAGTCCTTTCTGCAGTCTAGTGACGCTCAATATTTATTTACTGTAAGACAGAGAGTGAATGGTTAAAGAAACAAAATTATCACCAAAGATCTACATCTCATGAGTCATTTAAAGTGCCTTATCTCGGATTTCAGCCTTTTATCCTTTGTACCATTCTAACACTCCTCACCACAAGAGGATGTCCACCTGTCTCTTCCTTTTGTACATCTGGAGATGAAACTCTTAAACTACACTTTAGCTGTCGACACTTTGGGTTGATACCTTGTGGGGTATTTTCCATTTAAATAGCCTAAAGCTGACCACTACTTTCTTTGAAAATATTCAACTTGACATCTGAGAAGGTCAAAGAAGAAAAGAAGAAAATGCGTAGTAGGATAATTACACAAAAGCTGTTAATTTCCACTTGTCTGTTTCTATCATCACCTGATAAGCAACAGTTTGTGGATTGAGCCGGGAATATGAACCTGGCTGAACATTCTCGTTTATCCTTCATAATATTTCTTAAGCACACTCAGAGGCAACTATCTTAGACGTTTCTCTAGCATTTAAACATTATTTTTTATTCGCCTCTTTTAGTACGCTTTTTAATAAACATGTCGTGTCTGCATAACAGGCGAAAAGGTATTTCTGTTTTAGTTGTTGTTGTTGTTTGACTAGTGCTTGCTGAGCTTCTCGCTCTTTTGCAGCCAATGCGAAGATGAAGACTCCTAAGTATTATCAACACTGTAGATCTAGTCTTTTCTGCCACTCCGAAATGTGTTGAGTTGAAGTCATGAACTCTTGTTTCTCCAGCTTCTTCGTTTTCTTTGATCCTTATTCGCCGAGTATTAATGCAGTCAGTGGCCATCACAGCTAGCGGTGTCTTGTAGGGTAGCAACGAACCTCTTCCACTTTGCACGGTCGGTGGCTATCCTTTGTACAGTGCTTTAACTCTGGTTCATTCTTTGCATCTCGGCATTTAAAATTCTCCACTATGTTGTTTTTGGTCGGCCTCTCTTTCGCTTTCCTTCAGGGGTACATAGCATAGCTGTTCTTGTGATGTCATCGGGGTCTCTTCTGAGGACGTGGCTAACCCAGCTCCAACGTCTACCAGATATGTTGGTGTGCATGTCCTCTTGGTTACTCCGAGTAAGCAGTTCTTGGTTGATGATGGTATTCGTATTTCTCCAGCTTTGCTTGCATTTAAAGTGTGACGTACGTCTAGTTCGACAAGTGAATTTTCCCTGATTTGATGGATGATTAAAGGGACTTTTAGCTTTTCATAACATTAGAACCCCAGAACATTTGTTGTAACTTTTTGGTTTCGCCAGAGCGAACCGATTCCACCGGGACTCATTTAGTATGCGGCATGAGATCTAAAGACACTGAGACGATCCCCGAGCAGAGAAGCTAGTTTCTCGCAGGTATTTCTCATCTCCGCGCGAACACTAAACCGCTCGCAAGATGGACCAGAGCGGTCAGAAGAAAGACACTGGGGGAGATCTCAGGAAGGACGGGCGGCATGCTATCAAAGACAGTAGTAATCCCTGAAACGATTTCGCATCTCGGTGTTAAACACGGAACCGATCGCAGTGGGAGCGAACGGGGAAAGCCGACGCAAGCAGCGAGCGAAGATACGAGAGGCTAGGGGCGGCTTCTCTCTTTGGTCTGGCGGTCAGATCCCCAAAAGTCTTCTGAGATCTAAAAAGCTGTTAAGTTTCTCATGTCCCACTCATCTTTCATTTCATTCTAGATATATACAGACCACGTAGAAATACACTTTATCACTCGCTGGCCAGAACTTAACAGAAACACTAGCTATATTTGAAATCCTGCTAGATTATCCCCTGGATTTTTATACATATTTGCATTGCAGTGAATTCTATTTCTGTGCAAAGCGGTAATATATATTGTGTAAAGTGATCAGTGGTCTAGTTCATTCATTCTATTTCACTGGATTTGGTGTTAATTTAAATCTACTAAATTAAACCATCTCAATAGTTCCAGTTGTAAATGTAATGATATACCTGCTATATTATTTCCAAAAGATAATAGATGTTAAATGCTTAAATTAACTTTTAAAGTCGCGAAGGAATTTATAATTAATAAATTTAGTTAAGTCCTATATTTATAGATGTGTGTTTTAAGCACTAAAACTCACGCAGTGTTTTATTAAATACATAATTAAAATACGCGAGCGTATACAAAATAGTCTTAACGGGAAATTCTTCGCGCTTTAGAAGGTTATTTGTTTTCGGTATATTACATGTCTTTTTTTCTTTCATACAGAGTGATCGTAACCTGTGCGATCCCAGCATTAAGAAAGCAATAAAGCAAATCAATCTAAGCACAGCAAAGCATAAACAGTGTGTAGAATTCCCATGACGCAGAACTTGTTGAGACTGTGTAAATTTTTAATCTTTGAGGCGATTCTATGTTTGGAATTCCGCTATCTACCTTATAGCAAAGAAAGCACACCCAAAGACAAATTTAACCCACCATAAAGCCAATTAAGTCGTAACGGAAAGAAGAACACTGGCCCGAGCTTTTGTTAGTTTACTGACACAGGGAGAGAATACATATTTACCGAACAGTGATGTGACTAGTTTTTCTCACTGGACTTAAACCATACCTCACGGATAAAGTGTACCAGCACGCGTAAGAATTTTATTATCAGCGGCATAGTCAAATAGACCACACCATCCTCACCCCGGTATCAGAGACCGTGCCCTCCCATAGAAACTGTTATTAAGAAAAGAGACACAATTACAGATTCATTTTCCAGCGATTACGGGATCCTTTTTATGTGCTGACCGCCTACCCGCAAATCTGGGGCTAGAACTTGAACAAACACTCATACATTTAGTTTGAGGTGTAACTGCTGTTGTGTTATTCTATGGAGTTCCAGATTTTTTCACAATCGGTAAGTGAGAGCAAGATGAGTGAAGGCCTTTACTAGCACGTGTATGAATGACAGGAAATTAAATCTTTTGTGTAACCATTTTGTTAACTTGCTTACCTGGTAATATATATCTTTTCTGTATACCCTACATTGTTTCTTTAAGTGGGATAGTTGATAATTTGTTAACTCTGTTTAAAACCCCCTCCTTTTCATTTGCCTAGTAAAGGGAAGAACAATTGGGAAGAACAGGATTTTTTTCTACCACCCATACCTAATTTTGTAACACCTCTTTTCAGAGTAATTAACTTTACTGTTAGGTTAACTTACCTAAGTTCCTGATAACTATCTATCTTTGGACTGGGTTTATCTTTGTCTAATAAACGGGACGGGCTTAGTCGATACCAATCTTCTTCACCCCTTCCCTACCTTGTTATTTGCATTTTTCTGTAATTTTGATAATTCTTGTTGTAAACAAATGATTATTGTAGTGATTGTCTTTTTAACTTTAATAAACAACATAAACATAATCGTTACGGTGTTGGACTACCCAAAGCCCATAAAATTTCCCCTATTTGTTTAAGATAGTTGTATCCACGTCATCTGTGTGTTTGAAGCACCAAATCGGTGTGAGAGCAGGTGTGAGTCTGGAAACTGGCAAATAATTGTTTGACCAGTATGAGCCTGAAGAGTAGATTGAGAGAAACGATTTGTCTTTAATAAGTCTGTCTTTACTCTCCTGCAGCACTCTGTGAAGCAACTATTTACTCTCTACATTTCTATCACTGAGCTTTTCACCATCATTCTACACTCTAAACCGGACTACTATTTCTAAAACTCTTTCTCTCAAAATAAATTTACGACAATATTTGTGGGCTGGTCCTGGATCTTGAGCTACATTTGAGTCAATCGCATAGCCGGGATAAAGATATTTTGAGTCTGATCTAAGTCTGGGTCTAACTAGATAGAGTGTGAGTGATCTGTCTTTGTGATTTAGGGAAATAAATAAATAATTAATTACACCCCTAGACAACGCCTTTTAGTATTTGGGTCGTCCACACAGCATATTTACAGGTTGTTTTCTTTCCTCAGCAGTAGAAAGTACGGATAATCATAAATTTGGTTAGCTAAATTATCCTCTGGCGGAGTAAATTAAATTTTTTTCTTTATAAGATTTGCTGGGATTGCGTGATTGGTTTTGCAGTCACTAAAGGTTTTTGAAGTTAAAAAGAGTTGAGCTTAGCTAAAGACGGATTGTTCTGATTTTTTAAATTAAGTTAACAACGTCTCATCTCAATAATTGACTTCAGGGACGAGTTTTTGTGATGGAGAGTTAAAATTTTAGGGGAAATTTTTTTTTTCCTTTTAAATTGTTTTAATATAAAATTTTCTCGACTGTTAGTAAGAGTAGATTCTTTTCTAGTGTAACTTACCATTTTAGTGGCATAGTCGCTTGCGTTAAGAGTCTTAAGTGACAATAATAGCAGCGATAAGTTTGCACATTGCAAATAGGAGGTAACACAAGTAAATTTATACTTTGTGTTTTTTATTTCTCGTAGCGGCTTTGAGTTTTTTCCCTTCTTGTTCTTTCGTACTATTCTCTAGTCATACTACATCTTATTCTGTGACAATGGCAGAGAGGATAAAGATGAGATCCATCCTGAGGCTGGAAGCGAAAGAGGCAGGACTAGACACAGAAGCTGCGAATCTGTTTATCAAGCTGGAACTGGAAATATATGACGCGGAGCAACAAAGAGCAGAAGCAGAGAGGAAGGAAGAGAAACAAAGAGCAGAAGCTGAGAGGAAGGAAGAAAAAGAGAGAGAAGAGAGGGCAGAAGCTAGGAAGAAAGAAGCGGACGATCGTCAATTGGAGCAGAAAAAAATTGAGGCAGAAATGGAAGCTTGCAGGGAGAGAGAAAGGGAGAGGGAAAGACAGCATGAATTGGCGCTTAAGGCTTTAGAGAGTCGGGGCGCATCTACTTCAAATAACGGAGAGCCGTCGTCGCCCCAGTCTCAGTCAATGGACCTCCCCAGCACTCAATCTGCCCAATTAACTGCGATGTCTTTTGCTTTAGAGTCTTTTCCTAGTCCCAATGAGAAAATTGACAGCTATCTAGAAAAATTCGAGAGGCTCGCAAATCTGTATGGGTTAGAGAGTTTCCGCTGGGCACTTAAACTCTCAACGTCATTAAAAAGTACTGCTTATGACGTATATACAAAGCTGGGAACCAACCAACATGATTACGACATGCTGAAGAAAGCCTTGCTAGAAAGGTTTGAGATGACCGCCCGAAAATTTCTGCAAATGTTCAGAAAAAGCCGAAAAGAGAGCACGGAAACATTCCCACAGTTCTCTTCACGTCTCACGGGCTATTTGACAAAGTGCATTGAATTATCTGACCTACCTCTTACATATGAGGGACTACTTGAACTTCTTCTTGTGAAACAGATAAAGTCAACTTTGTCAAACGAAACCCGTAGATTTTTGGCTGAACAGGGCGCAGTCAGGCTTGAGGACATACTCAATAAGGCAGAACGCTATACCAATGCAATGGCCAAACTTCCCAGCACTAAACGTAAACCCACAGATGAGCCATCTCGTAAACAAAATCTAGAGCAGTCATCCTATTCCTCTAATTCCTCTCAGAATTATAACCGACGAGAAAATAATACCCAGAGACCTCCCCAGGAAAAATCGAAATTCTACAAAACCCGATACCCCCCTAACAACAATTCTGATCAACCCACCAAGCCTACGTGGCAGCGCGGCCACCAAGGTCAAGGAAAAGGGAAGACCCCTACACCAGGAACGTCTGATCAAGGCAAACAAACCGGTCCAAACCGCATCGGATGTTTGCATACAGCCTCGAAAGGTAGAGTAAATGTCAGTGATTCTCAACCTGAGGGGGACCGACCATCAACTCGAGGAACTGTAATGTTGAATGGTACCTCAACTACTTGTCTCTTTGACACTGGACTAAGCTTTAGTTGTATTGTCGCTAGGCACATAGTCAAACCCGGTCAGGAGACAGAGGAAACCGTCAAACTTAGTGGAGTTTTTAGGAGTGATGCACCCAGGACGCTTCCTATCGCACTGGTAGAAATACACTCTGACTTTGTCAGAGGGGTTATTAAAGCGGCTATTATGGATGATCCTATCTACCCAGTTATCCTGGGATGTAGATATGTGTTTATTGGGAGACCAAAGGAGCCGATTGTGGCAGTGGTAACCACAAGAGGGCAAGCCAAGAAGGAGAGGGAGCCTGCGCCAAATTTGTTGCCGAATGAACTGAAGGAGGCGCAACAAAAGGACCCTACTCTGGAGCCCTGCTTCAGAAAACTGCCCATGGCTAAGGACCCCAGACACAACGGAGACATCTTTTCTAAGGACGGCGTATTGTATCGTAGAACGGGCAACCCGGACACGGGGAATAACCAGCTGCTAGTACCGACGCAGTACAGAAGCCAGATCTTAGAAATGGGGCACTTTCTTCCCTTTAGCGGACATATGGGACAAAACGCTACTATTCAGCGAATAAAAAACCACTATTGGTGGCCAGGAATAAACTCTGACATTACCATGTGTGTGAAATCCTGCGCCCAGTGCCAACGGGTAGCACCAAAGCACTTGACACCCCCAGTACCCATGGGGCAAATGCCAATAGTAGGGACTCCATTTGAACGGGTTGCTGTCGACATCATTGGACCCCTGGAAAGGACCAAAAGAAGGAACAGGTTCATCCTGACTTTAGTCGACACTTGCACAATTTGGGCCTAAGCTGTACCGCTACCATGCATAAATTCCAAGCATATCGCAGAAGCCCTCGTGCAAATATGTACACGGTTGGGATTCCCTCAACAAGTTTTGACGGACAATGGATCCCAATTCCGTAGCCTGTTAATGGAGTAGATCTTTAAGATCTTGAGGGCCAAACATATTCACACAAGTCCCAACCATCCGGCCGGAAATGGGCTCGTGGAACGTGTTAACGGCACCCTCACCACCATGTTACGTATGCTGGGTCAGGAGAAACCGGAAGACTGGGACCTATATATATCGGCTGCCTTATTCGCCTACCGAGAGGTTCCTTAAGCGTCTACGGGATTCGCGCCAGCTACACTTTTATTTGGCAGACCTATTAAGGGGCCACTAGAAGCCTTACTTCGGTCCCTGACAGACCAAAAGGCTGACGAGACAGTCGTCTCTGCAAGCAAGGTAGTATCTGAGCTCAAGTAAAGGCTAAAGCTAGGATGGGATCTAGCTACAACCAACCTTACGAAAGCCCGCGCTAAACATGCTAAAAGATACAACAAAGCTGCAAAAGAGAGAGAACTACAACCAGGGGAGAAGGTTTTGTTGCTACTTCCAACCGGAAGCAATAAACTTTGCATCGGATGGCAAGGGCCGTTTACCGTCCTTAAAAAGATCTTACGCACCAATTACAAGATCTCCATAAAAGGAAAGGAGAAGGTCTTCCACGTAAATCTACTTAAGAAATATCTGGAGAGACCAGTGCCATCCTCCGAGCATCTCCTGGCTGTCGCCATAGCAACGGAAGACTATCAAGATGATGATGGTTGCATGGAGTATCCATTGCAACCCACAGAATCCTTTAAAGATGTCAAGTTCGGCGACAATCTCTCACCAGAACAACAAACAGAAACCAGGGCTCTACTAAAACAGTACAGTGCAGTCTTAACGGATGTACCTGGTCGAACAAATCTCATCGAATTTTGAGATGAAATTAACAAGTGAGACCCCTGTTCGAACCAGAGTTTACCCCATCCCGTACGCTAAAGCTGATGCACTTCGCAGAGAAATAGACAAGCTGCTTCAGACAGGAATTATCAGTGAGTGTACATCTCTTTACAGTACCAGTGTAGTGCTGTTGCAGATGCCCAATAAGGAAGTTCGGCTGTGTATAGATTACCGGCTGCTAAACGCTGTTACGGAATTCCAGCCCGAACCTCTCCAAACTGTTTCTGAGTTGTTCACCAAGCTTAGCAAGGCAAAGATTTTCTACAAGATTGACCTCAGTAAAAGTTACTATCAAATACCAGTCAAGGAGGAAATTAAACTCTTATTAGCTTTCAGCACTAGTGAAGGACATTACACATTTAATGTGATGCCATTCGGTTTGCATAACGCACCAGGAGTGTTCACCAGGATGATGAGGAAGCTTCTAGAACCTTTGCAAAGTCCCCATATCCATAATTTTATGGATGACATATTAATTGCATCGGAAACCTACGAAGAACATATTGCTACGGTTGCTATGCTCCTCAGGAGACTATAGGAAACTGGTCTCACAGCCAGACTTAGCAAATGTCTCATCGGGTTTGAACAGTTAGACTTCCTGGGGCATACTATTTCTCACGGATGCAGTTGGCCTATTAAGAAGAACGTGGAGAAAATAGTGGCAGCAAAAAGACCCCGAACGAAGAAAGACGTACGTTCGTTCATATCACTATGTGCATATTATCAGAAATACATCCAGAACTTCAACGGACTGACAGCACCTCTGAATGACCTCACTAAGAAAGGGCGTCCGGATAAGGTCATGTGGGATCAAAAGTGCGAACACGCATACAGCACTTTGAAAGGACAGTTGTCTGCATACCCCATTTTGAGGTTGCCTGACCTCAAGAAACCTTTTGTATTACGGGTCGACGCGTCAGGTCAGGGCATCGGGTCAACACTGCTTCAAGCCGATGACAGTGACCCAAACATGCTATTTCCAGTTGATTATGGCAGTCGGAAATTAAATAAAGCTGAACGGAACTACAGCGTAGTCGAAAGAGAATACCTCGCTCTGATTGACGGTATCAGACGCCATCATGAGTTTCTCTATGGTACATCTTTCACAGTGCAAACAGACCACGCTCCGTTAGCATTTCTTGGTGCCAATAAGGAATTCAACGCTAGGATCATGCGATGGGCCTTATTGTTATCTGTTTATTCATTCAAAGTGTAATACATTCCGGGAAGACCGAATTTCGGGGCTGATTTCCTGAGTAGAAACTGGTCTACAGAGGAAGAAGAGCAAACTGAAGATACCACTCATCCTAAAATCACCAATCAGGTCACCTCCATTGTCAAAAAAAAATGAAACATGAAAAATGGTTTCATGTCTAAAAGTGGGGACGATTGTGACGTACGTCTAGTTCGACAAGTGAATTTTCCCTGATTTGATGGATGATTAAAGGGACTTTTAGCTTTTCATAACATTAGAACCCCAGAACATTTGTTGTAACTTTTTGGTTTCGCCAGAGCGAACCGATTCCACCGGGACTCATTTAGTATGTGTCATGAGATCTAAAGACACTGAGACGATCCCCGAGCAGAGAAGCTAGTTTCTCGCAGGTATTTCTCATCTCCGCGCGAACACTAAACCGCTCGCAAGATGGACCAGAACGGTCAGAAGAAAGACACTGGGGGAGATCTCAGGAAGGACGGGCGGCATGCTATCAAAGACAGTAGTGGTCCCTGAAACGATTTCGCATCTCGGTGTTAAGCACGGAACCGATCGCAGTGGGAGCGAACGGGGAAAGCCGACGCAAGCAGCGAGCGAAGATACGAGAGGACAGGGGCGGCTTCTCTCTTTGGTCTGGCGGTCAGATCCCCAAAAGTCTTCTGAGATCTAAAAAGCTGTCAAGTTTCTCATGTCCCACTCATTTTTCATTTCATTCTAGATATATACAGACCAAGTAGAAATACACTTTATCACTCGCTGGCCAGAACTTAACAGAAGCACTAGCTATATTTGAAATCCTGCTAGATTATCCCCTGGATTTTTATACATATTTGCAGTGAATTCTATTTCTGTGCAAAGCGGTAATATATATTGTGTAAAGTGATCAGTGGTCTATTTCATTCATTCTATTTCACTGGATTTGGTGTTAATTTAAATCTATTAAATTAAACCATCTCAATAGTTCCAGTTGTAAATGTAATGATATACCTGCTATATTATTTCCAAAAGATAATAGATGTTAAATGCTTAAATTAACTTTTAAAGTCGCGAAGGAATTTATAATTAATAAATTTAGTTAAGTCCTATATTTATAGATGTGTGTTTTAAGCACTAAAACTCGCGCAGTGTTTTATTAAATACATAATTAAATTCGCGAGCGTATACAAAATAGTCTTAACGGGAAATTCATCGCGCTTTAGAAGGTTATTTGTTTTCGGTATATTACATGTCTTTTTTTCTTTCATACAGAGTGATCGTAACCTGTGCGATCCCAGCATTAAGAAAGCAATAAAGCAAATCAATCTAAGCAAAGCAAAGCATAAACAGTGTGTAGAGTTCCCCTGACGCAGAACTTGTTGAGACTGTGTAAATTTTTAATCTTTGAGGCGATTCTATGTTTGGAATTCCGCTATCTACCTTATAGCAAAGAAAGCACACCCAAAGACAAATTTAACCCACCATCAAGCCAATTAAGTCCTAACGGGAAGAAGAACACTGGCCCGAGCTTTTGTTAGTTTACTGACACAGAGAGAGAATACATATTTACCGAACAGTGATGTGACTTGTTTTTCTCACTGGACTTAAACCATACCTCACGGATAAAGTGTACCAGCACGCGTAAGAATTTTATTATCAGCGGCATAGTCAAATAGACCCCACCATCCTCACCCCGGTATCAGAGACCGTGCCCTCCCATAGAAACTGTTATTAAGAAAAGAGAAACAATTACAGATTCATTTTCCAGCGATTACGGGATCCTTTTTATGTGCTGACCGCCTACCCGCAAATCTGATGCTAGAACTTGAACAAACACTCATACATTTAGTTTGAGGTGTAACTGCTGTTGTGTTATTCTATGGAGTTCCAGATTTTTTCACAATCGGTAAGTGAGAGCAAGATGAGTGAAGGCCTTTACTAGCACGTGTATGAATGACAGGAAATTAAATCTTTTGTGTAACCATTTTGTTAACTTGCTTACCTGGTAATATATATCTTTTCTGTATACCCTACATTGTTTCTTTAAGTGGGATAGTTGATAATTTGTTAACTCTGTTTAAAACCCCCTCCTTTTCATTTGCTTTGTAAATGGAAGAACAATTGGGAAGAACAGGATTTTTTTGTACCACCCATATCTAATTTTGTAACACCTCTTTTCTTAGTAATTAACTTTACTGTTAGGTTAACTTACCTAAGTTCATGATAACTATCTATCTTTGGACTGGGTTTATCTTTGTCTAATAAGCGGGACGGGCTTAGTCGATACCAATCTTCTTCACCCCCTCCCTACCTTGTTATTTGCATTTTTCTGTAATTTTGATAATTCTTGTTGTAAACAAATGATTATTGTAGTGATTGTTTTTTTAACTTTAATAAACAACATAAACTTAATCGTTACGGTGTTGGACTACCCAAAGCCCATAAAATTTCCCCTATTTGTTTAAGATAGTTGTATCCACGTCGTCTGTGTGTTTGAAGCACCAAATCGGTGTGAGAGCAGGTGTTAGTCTGGAAACTGGCAAATAATTGTTTGACCAGTATGAGCCTGAAGAGTAGATTGAGAGAAACGATTTGTCGTAAATAAGTCTGTCTTTACTCTCCTCCAGCACTCTGTGAAGCAACTATTTACTCTCTACATTTCTATCACTGAGCTTTTCACGATAATTCTACACTCTAAACCGGACTACTATTTCTAAGACTCTTTCTCTCAAAATACATTTACGACATAAAGGTTAATCAAATCTGGTCCCAAGCTAGGGGGAAGAAGTTTGTGGCATACTGTGCATTCTTCGCATCCAAGGGGGCTCTCAAACTATGCAGAGCTAAAATATTTTGCTCTGGTTTACGGCTCTCCCAAGCAATTGTCACGTCCTGCACAGAGCCACTTCTCAGCTTTCCCTGCCTATCATTGGTCCATAGTGAGAGCCTACTGCATGCAGCTAACCAGGTCAAATTCTGGGGCTCAAATGACTCCTCCAGGCTCAGTGTGCAAAGCTAATTCTCAACATGTTTCACCACAGGTCTGGGTACCTGCGATGTTGTTTGTAGCGATAATGTTGTTAGTAATGAAAATATTGTAATGAACATCTTGATAATGGTGATAGATTGGTACAACGTGTGTCGTGTGTCGATCCACATAATGTCTGAGGAGACAATGACAGAATGTAACTACTGCTCCGTCGGACATGTCGTAAGAGGCCTCTAAGGTTTGGCTGGCAACACCATCACGTAGAACAAATGGCTACATAAACCCCACTATAGGAGCACGTGGGTGATTTGACTCAGGCTTCCCGTAACGGGTCCAGCTGTAGTGGAGGATCCATGTTCCATAAAGCGCAAAATAGAAAAGTGAAGATTTTAATTATGCGACTTTCAATGAAGGTCAACAAACTACAACACTGTCCGATATAATGGCTGTTTTAATGTTCATATATTATATTAGGTAAGTGCAATGCCGAGACTAATAAACAATTATGAAATGTCCAAAGGCAAATTATATAAGTTTTGCTGTAATTATTTATTATTATTATTTTTTTTTGGGGGGGGGGGAGGGGAGGGAAGAATATTTCAGTTAGGCAATAATATCTCCGAAAAGTCTATCTTTGCGTCTTTTTTCTATGGTAAACAGCAATTAGAAAAATGATTGCTTAATCATGTGATGAACTGTGTGGGAAATCCTACACCACCACAAGGTTTATTATGAAGTTCTCTCCAAAGTGGATCTGATGAAACTGCAGTTGATTATTTTCTTAATTTTATTTCTACATACGATAAGCGATTAAGATAGGGGTTAAAAAAACAACAACAACAACAACAAAAAGTAGTGAACGGCGTTTCCAATGCTTCACCAAGTCCAACTAACTGAACCATTAAATATACAACTTGATCAAGCTAGGTTACCTGTTATCACTATGTCCCGTCATGCTAAGCTCAGCTGTCGCGTGCCATCAACGTTAAGGTCTGTCCATGCCTTCTTCATTATTTTTATTTGTCTCCAGTTCTCTTCTCCTTGTGTTTGTCTGTCTGCTTCTGTTACCTTGGTGATTCCAGAACAAGTGCTGGCTAGAAATACTGTGAAACGTTTTTTCCTGGTCTTATATAATTGATACTGAATAGTGGAGAAACAGAACGACACCAACCTACAGACAGGACAGCAGTAACAGAGACAAAAAATCTCGAACATCTACATTTTTGCCAGTAAGATAGTTTTTTAAATCACATAACCGTATAACAGGTGCCATGAAAACAAATGAAAATAATGGATAAGGTATCGCAACAATTGATGTTTGTAGTAACAATTTTTGTGAGCTAATTTTGTCGCATGTGCAGCAAGGGTGTCGCTGTAGTTAACCAGTAGTATCAGTTTCTTGGTACAAATTCCTTTTTTTGGTTCGTTGACATTAACTTGTCTCTGTTGTAACTGTGTGAGAAAGAATTGTTATGGGGGATATAACCCACCCATATCGTAATCTGAGGTTCACAAAATAGCCCTACTGCCCCAATTCAACAAGTATATCGAACTCCTTACCAGAAACAGTGCATATCGATTTCAGAGACACTTTAATCTGACACGTGACAACTTAACATGAGGCTGAGTAAGGCTGGTGACACATTATTCATCGCCAATAAAACGATATTTTATTTAGCCCAAAACTCTGTTACGTGTAACAAAGTTTTTACTTACATCCAACATTAGAGAGTGTAAGTTGGATGGTGCTCTGGTAACGTAAATGATGTGAGGGAGTGAGGTCAAGCCTTTGTTCCCGCACAAAATGCTAAATCCATCACAGTAACATTCCTGTCGATTGTCAACAATTACAAAACAAGTAGTTTTTATTTTCACAAATAGTACACTGACAAATATGTGCTTTATGTATTATCTGTATGCATCTGTATGTGAAGCTCACAGGGTAGGTCTAAACAAATGAGGGACTTTTTCCTGGTGTATTGTGTGAACATAAATACATGCATATTGTGTCCATGTGGTGTACAGTTTTGAAAGCACTTTGTGTTGTGTGTGTGTATATATATGTATATATATTGTTTGAGTGGGTGTGTGTGTGGACCTTCTTGTGTGTCGTGATTTGGGGACCGTGTTGTCCTAAGTATGCTTGAAGTGCAAATATGTGACTATTTACATATACATTGGATGTACACAAATCCTATGTCAGACCATGATTAACTGTCCAGATGATGTTTAAAGTTCATGATTATTATCGTATTATATTTTACGTATTACATTTTATCGTATTACATTTTATTGTGCAACATTCTATCGTATTACATTTTATCTTATTACATTTTAACGTATTACATGTTATCGTTTTTCATTTTATCTTATTGCATTTTATATTATTACATTTTATCTCCTTACATTTTATCGTATTACATTTTTATGTGATAACTTTTTATCATTTTACGTTTTGTCTTATTACACTTTATCGTATTATATTTTCTCTTATTACATTTATTCTCATTACATTTATCGTATTACATTTTATCGTATTACATTTTTCTGTATTACATTTTTTTCGTATCATATTTTATCGTATTGCATGTTATCTTATTACATTTTATCGTGTTACAGTTTGTCGTATTATGTTTTGTCGTATTACAAGTTACTTTATACACCCGTGTGTTACCGGGGCCCGAAAGGGGAGCAAAGAATAGTAACACTGTCCCCTGCCAAGCATGTCGTAGAAGGCGACTAAGGAGGGTTGGGCATGGGGCCGGTTACCCCATCCTGTAAAAAAAATTTAAACCACAAAAAACTTCAACAAATATGGACAAGTCAAATAAAGAAAATAAAACACAGCCATCCAAGACAGGGGAAGGTCCTCTCGCGGGGAGGCGTATGATGCAACACAGAGAAAGCCGAAAGGAGTCTGTGTTGCTGACTAACCTTCTTTCTTCTAGGAGAACTTCCAGATTTGGCACCTGGAATGTTCGGACATTGAACGAACAAGGGAAAGTGGCACAAGTAGCAGCAGAAATGAGGGAATACAAAATCGAGGTTCTGGGAATGTGTGAAACAAAGTGGAAGGGGGTAGACAGGAAGAAACTCATCACAGGTGAATTGGTGCTGTCCTCAGGACACGAAGACGAAAGTTCACACCACAGTGAAGGGGTAGCTCTTATGTTATCTAAAGAAGCACAGAAAGCACTCATTGAATGGGAAGCTGTGGGACCCAGAATAATAACAGCTATTTTCAAAACAGCTAAAAAGAAAATTCATGTCAATGTCATCCAATTTTATGCACCAACTAATGACAAAGAAGAGTCTGTGAAAGAAGCATTTTATACTAAACTACAGGAAATTATGGATAAAGTAAAAAGAAGAGACATCACAATTTTGATGGGTGACATGAATGCAAAGATAGGTACAGTCAATACCGGATTTGAAGAAGTCATGGGAAAACATGGGCTAGGAGTAATGAATGAAAATGGAGAACTATTCGCAAACTTCTGTGCTTCAAATCAACTGGCTATAGGAGGAAGCATGTTTCCACATAAGAGAATACACAAGGCAACATGGATATCACCAGACCATAGAACAGAAAATCAGATCGATCATATATGCATAAAGAAGAAGTTTAGATCATCATTGCAGGATGTAAAGGTATATAGAGGAGCAGATGTGGCATCAGATCACCATCTTCTGATAGCCAAAGTAAAAATGAAACTCAAGAGATATGCAACAATGCAAAATTATAGACAACAGTTTAATGTAGGACAGCTAAGAAATCAAGAAACAAGAGACAAATTTGCGGTCACAGTATCCAACAAATTCCAAGTGCTCCAACAGTTGGAAGATGTAGAGAATACAGAAGACTATTGGCAGCAGGTCAAAACGGTATGGAAGGAGACATGTGAAGAAATACTGGGGAAAAAGGAAAGACAACAAAAAGCATGGATAACAACAGAAACCATCAATAAGATAAAAGATAGAAAAAACAAGAAAGCAGAGTTAAACACAAGCAAAACCAGAAGTTCCAAAGCCAAGGCTCAAGAAGTGTACACAGAAGCAAACAAAGAAGTAAAAAGAAGTATCAAAAGAGACAAGAGGAAGTATATTGAGGAGTTGGCAAGAGAGGCAGAAGATGCTGCAGCCAAAGGAAATATGAGAGAACTGTATAACAGCACAAAGAAGCTAACAGGGAAATACAAGCAAACAAGTTGCCTCATAAAAGATAAGAATGGGAAACTGCTCAGCAATATACAAGAGCAAATGAAGAGGTGGACAGAATATTTTGGGGACCTTCTCAATAGACCAGCTCCACAAAACCCGCCAGACATCCAGCCAGCAGAAGAAGAGCTACAAATTAACGGTGAAAGACCAACGAAGGAAGAAATAAAGAAAGCCATAAAGCTTCTAAGAGATGGAAAAGCGTCTGGACCTGATGGCATTCCAGCAGAAGCCATCAAAGCAGATATCGACACGGCTACAGAGATGTTATATAAATTACTTGGTAAAGTCTGGGAAAAAGAAGAGATACCAGCAGAATGGAAGGAAGGATATCTGGTTAAGTTGCCTAAGAAGGGAAATCTACAGAACCATTTGGGATAAGAACAGGAGTGCGACAGGGATGCCTCTTGTCTCCATTTCTTTTCTTGCTGGCAATAGATTGGGTTATGAGATCATCGACAACACACAACAGAAATGGAATCCAGTGGACTCTGACTAAGCAGTTGGATGATCTGGATTTTGCTGATGATTTGGCTCTCCTGTCCCATAACCGTAATCAGATGCAGGACAAATTGGAAACACTCGATGAGAGGTCACAGCAATTGGGTCTGAAAATACACAGGGAAAAGACAAAAATAATGCGAATAAATGCAGGTAATGAAAACAGGGTTGAACTTGAAGAAACACCAATACAAGATGTAGAATCATACACATATCTTGGCAGTAATATAGATAAAGTTGGAGGGACAGACAGTGATATCAAAATAAGAATACAAAAGGCAAGAGGAGCTTTCATTGCATTGGGAAATATATGGAGATCAAGAGAATCGGATCCAACACGAAAATAAGAATCTTCAACTCAAATGTGAAGTCAGTCCTATTGTATGGCTCAGAGACATGGAGAACAACAAAGACAACAACCAAAAAGCTACAGACTTTCATAAATCGGTGCTTGCGTAGAATAGAGGGATTAAAATGGTATGACAAGGTTACCAATGTGGAACTGATGACAAGAACTGGACAAGTGCCAGTGGAACAAGAGATGAGAAGAAGACGATGGCGATGGATAGGACACACACTGAGGAAGCCTGTTGATAGCATTACAAGGCAGTCCTTGTTCTGGAACCCCCAGGGCAAGAGAGGCAGAGGAAGACCAAGAAGTACATGGAGAAGAGAGTAGGAAACAGAGGTGAAAATGATGAGGAGAACATGGAAAGAACTTGAGATGATGGCACGTGACAGGAGGACTTGGCATGTGTTTGTTGAAGGCCTATGCTCCTTTGGGAGTGGAGGGTTATGAATGAAGTTACTTTATTACATTTTATCCTATTACATTTTTATCGTATTACATTTGATCTTATTTCATTTTATCATATTACTTTTCTTTTTTATTTCATTTTTACCGTATTATATTTTATCGTATTATATTTTTTTGTGTTATATTTTATTGTGTTACATCCTATCGTTTATCGTATTATATTTTTTCTTATTACATTTTTAATTCCATATCACCATTTTTTTATTTATGTTACATTCTATCGTATTATATTTTATCGTGTTAAATTTTATCGTGTTACATTTTATCGTTTTATATTTTATCGTGTTACATTTTATTGTATTACATTTTATCTTATTACATTTTTATCGTATTACATTTTATCGTTTTTCATTTTATTGTGTTAAATTCTATTGTATTACATTTTGTCGTGTTACATTTTATCGTATTACATTCTATCGTATTACATTTATTCGCATTATATCTTCTCCTTTTATTATCTGTGAGGCAACAGGACCTGTTCCCTAGGCAGTCCTTGTTCTAGAACCTTGAAGATAAGATTAGTTTGCTTTGATTTTATTTAAGGACTATCTTCATTGCACACGGACAACTCCATCAGTGCTCAGATCTCTTTCCTTAGATCACACAAGGATTATCTCAGCACAGTGCACGAACTCCGTAACACTGGTGAGAATACTAGTGTATGTATATGGGAAGCACACATTCTATACATATTTTAGTGGTGGGAAGGTTTCTTCATACATTAATATTGTCAGGGTCGTATGGCCTACTCTTTACGACTTCCAACTGCTATGGGATTTTTAACTTAGTAATATGCACTCGGAACCTCCAATTATTTTCGCCCTGATCCGAGAAGGCTAGGCATCCGATCTAACTACCCAGGAGATCTGGGGGAGTATGCCATCATTAGGACCATGGTTCTGAAACACAATGTCCATAAATTAGATTCCCTCTACTGGGAATCGAACATGGTACCTTTATAATTCGAGGTGGACGCCATAGCTCTTAGCCACTCCGACCCCCAAGGGTAAAGTAGGTAGATGAAGTGCTAAGAATAAAATGGAGAAGAGAACTGGAGACAAACATACAGTGGATGAAGAAGAGGCGGAAATACCATGAGCTGATGGCACGTGACAGGAAGATTTGGTTGAAGTTTGTTGTAGGACTATGATCATTAGGGAGCTGATAGGTAAATAGAAAGAACAAGCTGTCAATGCACAACGAAATATTTGAAACAGGACATACATCAACACATACATCAAGTTTAACACACACATCAAGTTTAACACATACATCAAGTTTAACACACTCATCAAGTTTAACACACACATCAAGTTTAACACACTCATCAAGTTTAACACATACATCAAGTTTAACCCATACATCAAGTTTAACACATACAAAAAACGCCAAGAAACAAGAATCTTCAACTCATAAGTCAAGACAGTCAAATCATTGCTCTAAAACATTCGGAGAAAAAAACAACAACAATTAACAAGTTACATACTTTTATCAATTGCTGTTTGGTCGGAAGTGAATTATTAATTAATTGAATATGGTAACATCGTCAAATGGCGCTGATGGAAACAAACAGACAGATAATTAGTGGAAAAAGAGGCATAGAAACTTCGTTGACACACACAGTGAGGGAACCTGCTGTTGTCATTACTGGTCCCCCTAGTGATGGAGAAATAAAGGGTGACGGTAACAGACGGAAACAGCAACTGGAGACAGACCTGAAAGAGGTATGCAGAAGACATACAACAACCTTGAACGGCTGAGGCAGGATAAAAAAAGGCTTAGCGTTGATTAACTACTTTGTTGACTGCCTAATATGTTAACTTGTAGAAGGCATATCGGGTCCGCCACAGGGGGGGGGGGGGGGGGGGGGGACCAAAACCAAAAAAAAAAGGAAACCCACATTAAAGCGACCCGCATACTCGCCAGCGGGCCGCCACGACCCACCAACAGCGGACGGGAGACCAACCTATCGGAACACCGGGCAGAAAACAACAAACAACATTCCAACAATGGGGCACAATCATGAAAACACCAATAAAAAAAACTACTACAAGGGGGGGATAGACACTCCAATTATACAAGCTGCCAAAGTAATACAAACGTCAGGGCATAGCGGTCAAATACCCGGACCTCCCAAACTAGGTGTGTGTGTGTGGTCAGACAAGTAATGGGGGGGTGGGGGGGGGGGTGGGGCCATCGGGGGGGGGGGGGGGGGGGGAAACAAGCGGGGGGGGGGGGTTAAAAAACCCAGTCAGGGGGGGGGAACACACAGTGACTCCACTATTTATCCTTCCCTGAACCCTCCCATTTCAACAAACCACACACTCACAGCACTTCCCACCCAAAAGCAGGCTACGGGGTGGGGGGGGGGGGGGTTGCGGGGGGGGGGGGGGGTGGACCAACAAACTACAAAAGCCCCCAATAAAAACCCAAAAAACCCGGGGACAAACAGCCCGACCGGTAGGCTCCACATTGTGGGGGCTGCCTCAAACGCACAAACCCCCCATCCCCCCATATTCAACCAAAAACTGTAGTCAACTCACATGGGGGGGGGGGGGGGAAAGAACCGCCGGAAAACCGGGGGGGGGGGGGGGGGGCCCACCACTAGACCTCACAAAGGGGGGGGGGGGGGGGGGGGGGGGGGCGTAAACGGGAAACCAAACACACAACAGGGGGGGGATGCCACCTCCAAACTACATCAAGGGGGGGGGGTAAAAACTTCCGATATATAACGAAAGCCGTAAGGGGCAATCACAAAATAAAACCCCACCCCATACCCTGACCCACCAAGGTATCTGCTTCCCCTCCAAAATCGCTGCCCCGACGAGGAGCCGGGGTTACACACCCCCATGGGTGTATCACACCCCTGGCCTCACCAACTGTAGTATTAGGGGCCGGTGTGTGTATATCTCTGCGGGCCTCCGTCCCCCCTGCCCCCCCCCGGGCCACGCCACGCCCGCCCCATCGTCCGTTCCATACTACTATCCACGGGGGGGGGGGGGGGGGGGTGGGTATTTACACACACAGCACCAGGGGGGGGCGTCGAATAAGCCCGTGGGCGACACCCCCCGGGGCGTAACCTACACACTCCATCTCCCTGGCCCCCGCAGACACCCAACGGTACGCCTCGCCACTCATATATTTATGGACCGGGTGGGAACGGGCAAGAGGCACATCTGCAGGGATCTAATAAAACGCAAGCAATAAACGGATCCCCGTCCCGGGCACACATCACCGTCGATTCCCCGACCTCCTCGCACTCACCGCCCACCCCCCGCCCAAAGACCCATACGGCTTCCACCACACCTTACCGGTGGGGGGGGGGGGGGTGTGGGCCCCGCGGTGTGCACCACGGGGGGTGGGGGGGGGGGGACCCCGGCCACACCAACCCGCTTGCATATGTAACCAAGTGTAACAAGTGACCTATCCGTGTTAACAGACCTATAACAACAATTCACCCCTCACCTCCGCTGCTCCACTACAGTACTAAATTGTGTGGGGGGGGGGGGGGGGGGGGGGGAAAAAAAACCCCGGGGGGGGGGGGGGCAAACACCCCAATAACAGCAGAACTCAAAAATCCACACGATAATACAACAAGGAACCCCAACCATAAAACCAAACAATGTCACCCCAGGCCGGCCGAGCACATATGACTAGAGAACTTACCACCGAACAATCTTCGCCCACACCAACTAACGACTCTCCACACAGTCAGCCCACGGGGGGGGGGGGCCCAAGGGTGGACAGGGGTGCCCCAACACAAAAAATAGTCGGGGGGGGGGACTCACCATAAAAAACAGGGGGGGGGGGGGGGGGGGGGGGGGGGGGAAAACATAAACACCAACACTCAAAAATAGCTCCTAGAAGTTAGGCTAATCCATCGGCTAATACCTACAAAACAGAAACAAATCATCCCATTGTGGGGGGACGGAACCAATTAGTCGATCAATGACTGGACAGAGGCCCCCCCAAATATAAGTAAGCCGTGAGGGGGGGGGGGGGGGGGGCCCCAACTACCACATAAAAGAACCTGGCAAAGTGAAATAACCTATGCAACAACAAATTTCGAGCTTCCGCCCACTAACCACAACTCATCCATATATCCTCAGCCCCCTGGCTTTGTAGGGCCTACACCAAAAACAACATCAAAACACCCCCCCAACACCCCACAACACCACAACACACCTCACGTGCCCAAGTACCACAAAACGGGGGGGTAACCATCAAACACATAAGTGGCCTCCACCCCTCATCCACAACCGGGGGGGGGGGGGGCCCACCTTCACCCCCACAAAAACCCCCCCCCCTCTCGACGGTCAATCCTACAAAATAAGACCACCACACACCCCCCACTGCTCCCTTCCCTTGTGCCCTCCCACCCTTACGTTCGCGTGGGTGCCTCCCCTAGCCTCCTCCTCCTGTGGATCCTCATCAATACGGGGTCGCCCATCGTCGGTGTCAACCGAACCAAACACTACACATCACACAGGGGGGGGGGGGGGGATCCGAATCAGCCCCCAAACCAAGGGGTGGGCACCCAAACGCCTACGGGGGGGGGGGGGCCCTGACTCACAACTATAAAGCCCGATCGGGGGTTAAGAACACAGGACTCTCTCCTCCGCAATGGGAGACCGCACACGGGGGGAGCACTCGGGGGGGGGGGGGGGGGGGGGGGGGGGGGGAACTCAGAAACCAACACCCAACTCGCCAGCACAAATGGAGACAGAAGAAAATCGACCCAAAACTCAATATAACGCCAACAACGGCTTATAGCTCCTACGGAAAACTGGGGACTAAGCACCAGGAACCGGGGGGGGGTATACAAAATCAACTATGAGAATCGAGGAATTACCCAGAAATACGGGGGAAATAAATGGGTTAAGTCGTTTCTACAACAACGCGACCACCAAATACATAGCCCAATTCGTCCCTGCTCGGCCAGGGGGGGGGGGTTAGGGGGGGGGGGGGGGGGGGGGTGGGGGGGGGGGGTCCCCTCCCGGGCTAACCCCCGTCCCCCCTCCCCCCCCTACTGCCCCATATTAAATATTATTTATAAAATTTATATATGCCGCGGCCCAAACACCTTTTTGGGGGGCCCTGGTACACACCGTACGACACACAGTGTGCACCCCGTGGGGGGGGGCTAATCAGCATAACCCCGGACTGAAACAAAGTCCTAAAAGCAGGGGGGGGGGGAAAACCACACACACAAAACGGGTGGGGTGTAAAAAACGATAACGCAAATAAATCACCCCAAAACACACACCCAACACAACGAAGCCGCTTTCACAACCGCGAAGTGTGTGTATTTCATAATGATCATATGTGTGGTGTGGGGGGGGGGGGGGGGTCAAAATTACCCAGTACCCGGTAAGACGGGGGGGGGGGGGGGGGGGGGGGGCGGGGGGGGGGGGGGGGGTGAGGTTGGGGTGAGGGGGGGGGGGGGGGGTGGGGGGGGGGGGGGGGGGGGGGGGGGGGGGGGGGGGGGGGACTGTAAAATGCACGGACAAACTAAACGGGGGGGGGGGGGGGGGGGGGGGGGGGTGGGGGGGGTGGGGGGGGGGGGGGGCCAAACCACAAACGGTTTTGTGTTTTTTTGTTGTATGGTTTTTTGTATCACCCCGCTCCAACCACTTACCCCAACAACCATCAATCACACCCATACACCTAGGGGGGGGGGGGACAACACACCATCGCAATACAACTTGTATATATAGCTTGTCACAGGCGTATGTACAATACAAGGGGGGGTTACCCGAAGTCAAATCCCACGTCGAATAACGGGGGGGGGGGGGGGGGGGGCCCGACAATAAGGGGGGGGCCTTGTGTGTGTGTGGAACATCCAAGCAAAATAACGCCTTGGGGGGGGGGGGGGGCAAGCTACCAAACCCCCCACGGGGGTGCAAAAGAGGGCCCTCCACCCCAACCCCTCCAGCGAGTCTACGCACTAGGGAATCCCCAATCCCCACCCAATATATATCGTCAACAATAATAACGAGGGGGGCATAAACAAAAAGTTACATGAGCGTGGGGGGGGGGGAATATACAAACCCCCCCCCCCCCCCAGGGGGGGGACCATAGACCAAAGCTGCCCGCAAATACGCCATAAGTCATAAATACACTCGGCCAACCCCAA
>JAMPIV010015848.1:0-47500 GCA_024509875.1 Oreohelix idahoensis
AGTGTACCTGTATTGACTAAATAGCCAAGATACTGTACACATACAAGTACTGTATTTCAGCTAATGTACTGTCTTTAAAAGCCTTAAAGCCTGGCATTGACTTGGCCTCCTTATGGATGAAGGTCCTTTCAGGCATTCGTTTCCAGAATAAGGAGGTTTCGTCCATATTAAAAATTTGCTGGGGCAAATAATCTCCCTCTACAATTAGTTTATCTAGGGTTTCAACAAAATCTGCTGCTGCCTTAGCGTCAGCACTCGCAGACTCACCACTCACTTTCACATTATGCAGCGAAAAACGTAGTTTGAAGCGCTTGTACCATCCGGAACTAGCACTAAACTCGATATTGTAGTCTGGTCCTGCTTTCTCTTTAAGCATTTCGAACAAGCTTCGTGCCTTAGCAGTGATCATCAACGTGCTGAGAGGGATTCGCTTCTGTGTTTGATCCTCAATCCAGGTCATTAGCGACTTTTCCATATCTGATATAGGTCCCTCTCGTATTTTCGTAACCTTTGTAGCTTTCAGTGGAGCCGATCCTTTAACAGCTTGGAGAATTTTTTCTTTGTTCTTAAGGATCGTCGTTGTCGTGGAATATTCTAATCCACATATATAAATTATTAGGTAAATATGAAGCCTAACAAATAAAATTAATAAAGAAAAGAGCAATGGAAAAATAACAGTGCTGTCACAAAGAATGTACTCGAAATCCCCCTTGTTTTCTGCTTCGTCTGCAAATTGTAACGCTTTCACGTTGATATAAAAGCTTACTGTATTATTACCCGCCTTCTTCAATGAAACGTGTGCTGCATTTCTAAGAAAAACATTGAGACGTACTGCGTAATGACCTAAATTAATCCTAACATTAATTATACTGCGTTACCAAAACGAACGAACAGATGGACAAAAGGATAAAGAGAGAGGGGAGGGCTGAAAATCAGGAACGCATGCAACACGCGTCGCGCGATACACAAATGCTGCCATCACGCGTGTAAGTCTACATGCACTAATTTTTTTTCAGACGGACAGTGATAAAATACACTACCCTTTCCCAGAGTTAGGTTTATAAATCATAAAAAACTATTATTAGAAAAGATAACATTAGATGGGTTTACGGTTGAAAACATAACAGTACCCAGACAGCACATCTTCGAAACAGGAGGTAGAAGAAATTGCATATTTTGAATGCAGCCACGTAGCGCCTTTAAATTAGTATTTTTGGGTTCCTTAGGGCTTGCTGACAAAGAATATGTAAAACGTTACGCAAATAGTCCAGGAATTAATAAATTATACCCAAAATAAAATATTGGGGGTGCCTGACAGCATAATATCATTTCTGCTCATAAAATTTTTTTTTATAACGTGTTTGAAAAAACCTTACGTTACATAAATAGCCTACCATGTAAACTCCCCATTGATTGGAGCGCAACAAATGAAAGCCTAACCACGATTGGTCGGACTATAAATACTATCTTGGTTGTTAGGGGAAACGGGGAAAGGTAACATTTTTTCAAACACTTGTCGAAACGGGGCTCATTGGTCAGACTCGCTGATATACACACTTGGGAGCGTTAGTTCGAAACCTCTTGTTTAAATAAGCTTGATAAAGCATCAGTGCGTTGAAGCCTGCTTATATTTGGCTCAATAAAAGCCTGGAAGATAAGCAGATGGGAATTTGTGCCAGTTTGTGCCAGAATTCATTGCTAATCAACGTATCTGTGTTTATTCGTATGAATTGTGGTAAGCTTGAACCATTCCGTATCTTTTAATGAAAATTGAATGTGAATTGTTGATTTATGCCTGTATATATATGTGTAGTTCAGTGGCCAACGTGAGGTAAAGCCTGTAATGCTCCAGCCTGAACAGAGGGTGTCGGAGAGAAGTAAAACGGCATGGAATGGCCAAACAGTACACTGACACCTGGATGATTGACTAGAAAGAAATAATGCTGGAAGTGCAGAGGCGTAGTAACCATTAAGAAGGGTAATACTGGAATAAAGTATTTCAAATGAAGCTGACAGTTGGCCTAATGCTCTGAACTCAATGTTTGTGCTGTGTTGTGATCAGTGTAACAAGAGAGTTTAAGTTAGTTATGAAGTAGAAGGTACATCCTTCTTGATTTCAGGGACAGTGGTCTTGATGGTACTGAGCAGCACCTGGTCAGAGCTTTGCTGAATCCAGGTGGTTCGGACAGCATTACTCCTTGGTCCTTTTAGCTATCAGTGAGGTGTCTCCAGAGCCCAGAGGAGAATTCGAGCAGAGGAGTCCTTTCCTGCCGCCATCACGCCAGATAAGCTAACTTGGCCAGCTGAGCTCAACATTATGTCCCCTCATCTTGAAATAACTTTGTAAAAATAACATTCAGAGGGGAATTTAATTGTCTTAATATCAGGAACTGAGAACATCTCCAATACTAGTCCCTAAGACAAACTATTGAAGTCATGATGACAAATACCAACAGAGCTTGAACAAAACAAAACCAGTATTACCTCATACTACTATTACACAACTGACACACATAGGATATTTTTAATAATATATGTCACTACCAGATTCATATTAATTACATTCTGTACATAACTTGTAATTTAAATTGATTGTGATTCCTGGTTCCCTTGTAGTTGAATCAGGACACATATTCATTCATGCCAGTAATGAATACATATTGTTATTTGAAAAGTTACGAGTGTCTCTGTAAGGATTTCCTCATAGAGTGTTATATGTATGTGAGTGTCACAGTGTTGTCAAGAGTAGTGGATTAAATTAAATTGTTTATCTGTCTGTTGTTGTGACTTACACTTCACCATACTCATACCCTAGACACATAACGTAGCATCACACTATTCCAGAATAATTCTGACTGAGATATATAGATATGTGGTAGCAAGTAAGGTTATCTATAATACACTACTCTTAATAGATATAGATACCTTCACAGCTGATCTCAGTCAGTACACTAAGTTCCCTATAAGTATTTATAACATCCCACATCACCACATATATTGGGGTCTCGCTCTTGGGATTTTGAATCTTTAACTATTAAAAATATTGGGGGTAATTCACTTCAGGGAATATAAGAATTAAAAGGTATCCTTGGGTGGAATTAAATAAGGTTGAGCTCACGGTGACTGTGTTGTCCATTATATATATTTAGAATTTGAATTGTTGGTTAGACATTGTAGAAATTTACCTGATAGACAATGGCGGACCTGGCCAAATTTCGATCTGCCGCTGTTCAGACTGCAAAAGAGTTAGGATTAGATGGGCAAGTTATGGTTGCCTATGTCACGACGGAATGTGACAAATTTATTGAACGTGAAGAAAGAAGGTTTGAAGCCGAAAGAAAGTTAGAGGCTGACAAGGAAATTAAGAGGTTGCAGATTGAGGCTGACAAAGAGGCTAAGAAATTGGAAGCAGAAAGAGAAGAGAAGAAATTAGCTGCAGAAGAACGAAGATTGGCTGCAGAAAGGGAAGACAAAAGATTAGCTGCAGAAAGGGAAGCAGAAGATAAAAGATTACAAAGGGAACATGAGTTACGACTAAGGGAGTTTGAGTTTCAAGGCCATGCTCCTGAAAATGGTGCCAGTCCCTTTGCTTCTGATGCTACGGTTACTCAAGGAGCCTCAACCTCAGCTATGAATTTTCATTTAGATCATTTTGTTGAGAAAGACGATGATATAGAGAGCTACCTAAATAGGTATGAACTATTAGCTACCACGTATGGGTTAGAGAGAGAAAGGTGGAGCTTAAAGTTATCTCAGGGACTTCGTGGGGCAGCTATGAAGTTTTTGCAAAAATGAGCAGAGGTGATCAGGAAAATTATGACATGCTAAAGCAGGCTCTTTTGTTAAGGTATGAAAAGAATGCAGAATTTTATAGGAAAAAATTTAGGAATGCTAAACTACTGTCAGGTGAAACCTATCACCAGTTCTCTGCACGAATAGAGACATACTTGGAGAAATGGACTTCTCTGGGGAAAACCCAAGATCTTAAGGAAATGGTCCTTATAGAGCAATTAAGAGAGTCCATGGCTCCAGACCTGAGAAATTTTCTCATGGAACAAGGTGCAGAGAGGCTGGGTGAGTTGCTAAATGTTGCTGAAAGGTATCAAGCAGCTCAAGCAGAGGTAACAGGTAATAAAAAGAAACAAGTGGATAACTTTAGGGCACCACAGAACTTTAATAAATTTGACCCTAAGGATCAAAATAAAGGTAAGCACCAATTTGATAGGCCACGGTATGAAAATAAAAATAAATTCCCACAATTCGATGAAAGGAAATATGATGAAAGAAAATCTTTCAACCAAGGAAAAAGGTGGTGTAAGAATTGTCAGATGGACAATCATGACACTGACCGTTGCAGAAGGAAACCTGTGTATATGGCAACTCTTCAGGTCAGGTCGACCTCAAGACAGGAGGAGGATATTATGTTGGATACCACTCCAGAAGAGATGAGGAAGGCACAGGCTGGGGATAAAACACTCAAGCCTTGTTTCAGAAAATTGTCAACTTGTCATACAACTCCGGGCAAGGGAGATTTTTACATGAAAAACAAGTTGATGTATAGGAAGACTGGAGCTAGATCCAAAGGTCACGGACAGCTGGTTCTTCCAAAAAGATATAGGGCAGACTTAATAAGGAGCCTACATGTGAAACCAGATGGGGACCATGAGAAAATAGGTACCATCATTCAAAAGGTGGCTCACAATTATTATTGGCCCAATGCAAGATGGGACATTGAGAATTTTGTAGAAAGGTGTAGCATAGCACATGAGGGAACACCCACAAGTGGGAACATGGATCAGGACCTGGACACGCCACGGGGCAAAATTAGGGCTGATAATAAAAAGAGATATAAATTTGGAAAAGTGGACCAAATGGAATGGGAAGCCCCTTTTCACGGACAAGCTTCACTTAACTGTTTTACAATGGCCACTATGCGGAGAGTGCAAAAAGATGTCTTACCCCAGGATAAGCCGACAATCCCTCAATCGGACTTAAACAAACTGGAGGAAGAGGATGTTGGGAGGAAATCTCTCATCAAGAATTTTAAGTGGGGAGAAAGCCCCAAAAGAAAAATTGGTAGCGGTCGTTTTGTGAATGATAATTCTGGGAGGAAAAATCATCACTATAAAGCTTCGAGTGGAAGAGACCATACCGGTGCATGGACAAATAGGTCCACACAATTAAAGGGCCATATGTAGCTTTGTTAAGAACGTGGACTGATGAAAAGGCAGAGGAAAACATTACATCTTCATACCAATATGTGAATGAGCTGACCACTCGGTTGAAAACTGGCTGGAAACTTGCCAATGAAAATTTGAAACAAGCCAGGAAGAAACATGCTGCCTATTATAACAGGAAGGCGAAAGACAGAAATTTGGATGTGGGAGAGAAAGTACTGCTTCTTTTGCCCGGGAGTCAGAATAAGTTACAAATTGGATGGCAGGGTCCATATACAGTTCTAGAGAAGGTGTCTAGAACAAATTATAAGATAGATAAGAAGGGGAAAGAAAAAATCTATCATGTGAATCTCCTGAAGAAATATTTGGAAAGAGAACATCAGGAAGAGACACACTTGTTGACCTTGTCCATCGCCATGGAGATGAAAAAGGAACCACTTTCATCATTTGAATATCCATTACACCCCTGTGAGACAGCAGCACAGGTGAAAATCAGTACACATTTAACGAAAACTCAGAAAGAGAGAGTGCAACAGGTTCTAAATAATCATGCAGAGGTGTTAACAGACCGACCAGGGCATACAAACCTATTGGAATATGATATGAAACTAATAGACTCCACACCTGTCTGTATGAAACCATATTCGATTCCGTTTGCTAAGGAGAAAGCTTTGAAGGAAGAGATAGACTATCTATTGAAGGAAGGAATTATTTCGCACAGTGAGTCTTCGTATAGTTCCGGTGTTGTACTCTTAAGGAAGCCCTCTGGAGAACATAGACTCTGTATAGATTACAGGAGACTGAATGCTATTACAGAAGGACAGGTGGATCCATTGCCGGATACAAATCAGCTGTTTGCCAGACTAAATAAAGCTAAATATTTCTCAAAGTGGATCTGAGTAAAGGATACTATCAGATTCCAGTAAAGCCTGAGGTTAGACCATACCTAGCTTTTAGTACCTCAGAAGGACACTATGAGTTTAACAGATTGCCATTTGGATTGAAGAATGCGCCTAGTGTCTTCTCTAGAATGATGAGAAAATTATTGGATCCTCTGAATAATCCCTGTATAACAAATTTTATGGATGATATCCTTATAGCAACAGAAACATTTGAGGAACACATTGACTCTCTGAACATGCTGTTTGATCGACTTAGGGAGGCAAATTTAACAGCCCGTCCAACCAAATGTTGCGTTGGATGTAAAGAATTGGAATTTTTGGGACACACAGTTTATCAGGGAAATATGACCCCTGACCCAAAGAATTTAGAAAAACTACAGAAAGCCCCGAGACCACAAACCAAGAAGGACGTGAGATCCTTTGTCTCATTATGTGGTTTCTACCAGAAGTATATCAAGAACTTTAATTCCATATGTGCACCGTTAACTGAATTGACACGTAAAGGACTTCCAGATCGCATTACATGGACACCACAATGTGAAATGACTTACCAAGAATTGAAGGAAAAGCTCACAAGTAAACCCATTTTGAAATTACCTGACTTAAGTCAAGAATTCATAGTAAGGACGGATGCAAGTAATATTGGGTTAGGTGCAACTCTACTACAGAAATCAGATGCATTGGATGGGGAATTAAGCCCAGTGGCATATGCTAGCAGAAAGTTGAATAAAGCTGAAATCAACTACTCAACTAGCGAAAAAGAATGTCTCGCAGTAATATGGGCAATAAAGAAATTCAATATTTATCTATATGGGAAGGCATTTAAGTTGCAAACAGATCACAAACCTTTATCGTTTCTAGCACAGGCTAAGCATGAGAACTCTAGGTTACTCCGATGGTCTTTGCTTCTGGCTCCATATAATTTTAGCATTGAGTATATATCTGGAAAAACCAATTTGGGAGCGGATTTTTTAAGCCGCCATCCGTGTGATGAGAATCACCGTAAACCCCAGAAATAATAATAATTTCTCTATGTGTATATAGAATAAAGGACTGACATATAATGTCTGTTTTAAGAGGGGAGGTGTCATGGAATATTCTAATCCACATATATAAATTATTAGGTAAATATGAAGCCTAACAAATAAAATTAATAAAGAAAAGAGCAATGGAAAAATAACAGTGCTGTCACAAAGAATGTACTCGAAATCCCCCTTGTTTTCTGCTTAGTCTGCAAATTGTAACGCTTTCACGTTGATATAAAAGCTTACTGTATTATTACCCGCCTTCTTCAATGAAACGTGTGCTGCATTTCTAAGAAAAACATTGAGACGTACTGCGTAATGACCTAAATTAATCCTAACATTAATTATACTGCGTTACCAAAACGAACGAACAGATGGACAAAAGGATAAAGAGAGAGGGGAGGGCTGAAAATCAGGAACGCATGCAACACGCGTCGCGCGGTTCACAAATGCTGCCATCACGCGTGTAAGTCTACATGCACTAATTTTTTTTCAGACGGACAGTGATAAAATACACTACCCTTTCCCAGAGTTAGGTTTATAAATCATAAAAAACTCTTATTAGAAAAGATAACATTAGATGGGTTTACGGTTGAAAATATAACAGTACCCAGACAGCACATCTTCGAAACAGGAGGTAGAAGAAATTGCATATTTTGAACGCAGCCACGTAGCTCCTTTAAATTAGTATTTTTGGGTTCCTTAGGGCTTGCTGACAAATAATATGTAAAACGTTACGCAAATAGTCCAGGAATTAATAAATTATACCCAAAATAAAATAGTGAGGATGCCTGACAGCATGGAATCATTTCTGCTCATAAAATTTTTTTTATAACGTGTTTGAAAAAACCTTACGTTACATAAATAGCCTACCATGTAAACTCCCCATTGATTGGAGCGCAACAAATGAAAGCCTAACCACGATTGGTCGGACTATAAATACTATCTTGGTTGTTAGGGGAGACGGGGAAAGGTAACATTTTTTCAAACACTTGTCGAAACGGGCCTCATTGGTCAGACTCGCTGATATACACACTTGGGAGCGTTAGTTCGAAACCACTTGTTTAAATAAGCTTGATAAAGCATCAGTGCGTTGAAGCCAGCTTATATTTGGCTCAATAAAAGCCTGGAAGATAAGCAGATGGGAATTTGTGCCAGTTTGTGCCAGAATTCATTGCTAATCAACGTATCTGTGTTTATTCGTATGAATTGTGGTAAGCTTGAACCATTCAATATCTTTTAATGAAAATTGAATGTGAATTGTTGATTTATGCCTGTATATATATGTGTAGTTCAGTGGCCAACGTGAGGTAAAGCCTGTAATGCTCCAGCCTGAACAGAGGGTGTCGGAGAGAAGTAAAACGGCATGGAATGGCCAAACAGTACACTGACACCTGGATGATTGACTAGAAAGAAATAATGCTGGAAGTGCAGAGGCGTAGTAACCATTAAGAAGGGTAATACTGAAATAAAGTATTTCAAATGAAGCTGACAGTTGGCCTAATGCTCTGAACTCAATGTTTGTGCTGTGTTGTGATCAGTGTAACAAGAGAGTTTAAGTTAGTTATGAAGTAGAAGGTACATCCTTCTTGATTTCAGGGACAGTGGTCTTGATGGTACTGAGCAGCACCTGGTCAGAGCTTTGCTGAATCCAGTGTCGGACAGCATACTCCTTGGTCCTTTTAGCTATCAGTGAGGTGTCTCCAGAGCCCAGAGGAGAATTCGAGCAGAGGAGTCCTTTCCTGCCGCCATCACGCCAGATAAGCTAACTTGGCCAGCTGAGCTCAACATTATGTCCCCTCATCTTGAAATAACTTTGTAAAAATAACATTCAGAGGGGAATTTAATTGTCTTAATATCAGGAACTGAGAACATCTCCAATACTAGTCCCTAAGACAAACTATTGAAGTCATGATGACAAATACCAACAGAGCTTGAACAAAACAAAACCAGTATTACCTCATATTACTACTACACAACTGACACACATAGGATATTTTTAATAATATATGTCACTACCATATTCATATTAAATACATTCTGTACATAACTTGTAATTTAAATTGATTGTGATTCCTGGTTCCCTTGTAGTTGAATCAGGACACATATTCATTCATGCCAGTAATGAATACATATTGTTATTTGAAAAGTTACGAGTGTCTCCTGTAAGATATTCTCATAGAGTGTTATATGTATGTGAGTGTCACAGTGTTGTCAAGAGTAGTGGATTAAATTAAATTGTTTATCTGTCTGTTGTTGTGACTTACACTTCACCATACTCATACCCTAGACACATAACGTAGCATCACACTATTCCAGAATAATTCTGATTGAGATATATAGATATGTGGTAGCAAGTAAGGTTATCTATAATACACTACTCTTAATAGATATAGATACCTTCACAGCTGATCTCAGTCAGTACACTAAGTTCCCTATAAGTATTTATAACATCCCACTTCACCACAGTCGTGACTGTCTAGTGCGACATGCCCAAATCACGAGCTATAGCATTCACTGGTTTTCCACCTTCGTGATGTTTAATTATCTTTTGTTTCACTTCTAAATCGATACTTTTCCTTTGTCTCTTGCTGCTGCTATCACTAGAACTGGTTTTGCTGCGTTTGGGAGCCATGATGCACTTCACGGTAATGTATTTTGGAAAGTTTACATTAAAATAACAATAGTAAGTACAGTACAGTACATACATAAGCCAGAAACATAGTCGTTTATTATGACTATCAAGGCATATGTACTGTATTATAGGTTATATATGTACTGTACCATTATACGCCTGGCATCGCAATCGATTTGTACTGTATACATCAAACATGAGATACAGGTGTTGCGTGCGGAAAGCTGTTGCTTTCGCTACGTCCGGTTACGTCCTGTTCTCCGATCGGGATATCTAAACTCTATTATAACCTCATGGGACCACGGATGTATATGCGGTCGGACGTTGTCCTAACGGACGTTATGCGGCGCATGACTGTATGTGTATATATATATATATATATATATATATATATATATATATATATATATATATATATATATAGATATATATATATATATATATATATATATATGTCGGAGCTAACTTATATTGTGGATTTATTATAACACAGTATTCGTAATTATAGGCTCGCTCCCTAGGAGCATGACCACAACATAATAGCTGACATAAGAAAACAACACCTTTAACAGGAAATTCCCTTTAATAAATCAGCACACAGAATCAAGCCTCACACGGCCTACGAAACATATGAAATATATAAATATATGCCAGAGAAACTTGCCTTAATTAATTTATCTGATAGCCACAAACACATCAGTATGTCGGCACTCTAAGAACACTGCACTGACTATCGATCACCCTAGTGATCTAAACATCTATGACAACGCAATACTCTAATCATGAACCACTTGTCATATACGGCCTGAAGATTATATCCGCTGGACATTACACTAATCCAGAATTACATATAATTATCCAACCGAACTAAATATGGCAATCCGTGGCTAATAATCCATATGCAGAACCGCACAGCACTGGCTGGCGAAGGGAACAAGATGTCTGTCTGCACGGAACGCTCGCTAGATGACCACTTACTTCTTGCGCCTAAACTTGTTCCCGCTTCCCGTCCTGTCACATGACCACGACGGTAGAGTAATCTCAGGGTTCCCAAACACAATGTAGCCAATCTGAAATTTCGGCGAAAAAGCGCCGTGATATCCCCCCTCCCCCCTTTTAAGAAAGAAAACGTAGTTTTCTTCCATCGGAGGAGGCTTTGCCCGACCCCCTTTGGAGTTGGAACCACTATATGCCATAAACAGCATCTCCTCATCTGAACAGAGAGAAAGCCATAGTTCTATCTTGCCATAGTCAATACTGCATTCTCCACGATACCCCAAAACACAACATAAGTATGAAGTAAGCTATCCCAGGCTCTGGCAGTCGTGAAAAATGACAACGGCTGTCCTCGCCTGGTCTACCAAAAATACAGTGCATGGTACATTCATAGTACTATTACATGGTTATACATACACAATACTTAATAATTGGTACATCCAGTCCTTTTACAAATTTCAAACATATAGTAAATTCAATTATGTAGGTAATTGCCTTTATGGCCTCACAATACATCAATTACAAAGCACAACATAGTGTAGTATACACATGATGTTTAAAGGTTGCAACACATCTCTACCCCTGGTTGCAGCTAATTACTACCCCCATCACACATAAACCACTCCTATTGGAAAGCAAAGGCTGTCAGATTACTGTATCACTATTCCCATTATACATCACAGTAACGCCTGTTAGTTCAGGCACAAAGCATGTTCTCACTGTCCAGACACATTTTACCAGTTAATCCTCAGAGTAATATTGGTGAATTTCAACCATCTTCTCGGAGTTACTTTGTGCGTGGTCGAGAATTAAATTCTTCTGAGAGTTTAACATTGGTGGGCGGACAACGGAAACGTGAGCCTGTTAGGGTGCTGCAAACAAATGTGCTTAGCAGATGGCATTTGTTTTTCTATTTTTCTAAAGTTCGTGGTTACAAGCCATCAGACGATTTGTGGTACTAACGACGCTAGTGTGAGAGAAAAGCATCCACCCTAACCGCCTACAGTGGAAGAGAGTGTGGAGAAGGCTTTCACCATCACAGAATTGATGAACCACAACTGCAGGACTCAGGTAGAGTTAAGTTTCTTGTAAAATAGGCGAAAGCAACGGATTTTTGATACATCCTCACCTACGTCTCCGTGACGAAAACTTTTATCTAAATTTCACCAAATGTTCTATATTTATTTTAACTGTTAAAGACTAATTCATTATTAAAATTGTTACATGTTTTAAAAACTAAAACAAGTCGCTCACATAAGTCCGCTTCGAAAAACAGAGTTAAACAGAGGATTTCGTTTTGGAATTACACAACTTTTGGGCGTATATTGCTTAAAACTAAGATTCAATGTTGGACCACTACTGCAATGCAGGGGAGGCAATCCGTGACAGTGAGAGCTGAATGACAGGAATGTTTGGGTCTAAAGCCTGACTGGCTTTCAATGAGCAGTTTGTTTGTTGTTAAGTGTTGAAATGTGGTGTTGTAAATGTGCTTCTGTAGTCGTTTTGATATAGATGATAGAATGGATATTGGTCTGTAACTGTTGGGATCGCTATGTGAGCCAGATTTATAGAAAGGATACACTTTGGCAGTTTTAAATGCTGTTAAGAAGTAGTTGTGTGCAATACATTGGTTGTATACATAGGTTAAAAAGTCGCAAATGATGGGTGCAGCGTAACGTAGAATCTTATTGTTGATACCATGAAGTCCAGATGAGTTGTTGTTTTTTAATGCCAAGATATATTTGAGAACTTCGTGTACTGTTAGACAAATAATATCTCTTAGGTCTGTTATGGTGTGTTCGGTGTTGCAGAAGTCTGTTAATTTACTAATATCGCAGTCCATAGGCTTTAGTGTCGACTTGAGATGGTTAATTTCTGTTTTGAAGTGGTTACTAAAATGAGTTGCCGTTAGGGAGCAGCTTTTTGGTAAAGAGTTTAGTGACTTTGATTTGTGTGTTAGTGTTCTAATGGCTGCACAGACTTCTTTGCTGTTTGCTTTGTCTTGAATCATCTTTCTGAAATATAGGTTCTTTTCCTGACGAATGAGGTATTATAGTTTGTTTCTAAGCATCCGATACCTCCTGAAATCTTTGAGCTTATGAGCTTTGTCCCGCTCTCTCATTGTTGATAATATTTCTTTTGTTACCCAGGGGATCTTTCTGATGTTTTTGACACGGACCTGCTTTATAGGAACATGTTTTTCGAATACGTTGTAGAAAGTTTGTGTCCAGTAAGTTATGGCTTCTTCTGGATACGGAAGTTGGTACACGGATAAGAGAGGGGCTATTTGTAGGTCTTGTAGGAATAACTGAAGGTTAAAGTTTTTGAAATTTCTGTAGTGGACTGTGATGTGTTCCGCGTTAGGTGCTTTGAACCCCTTTCTCGTCCAGGTACAGCAAATAGGACAGTGGTCACTTATTGCTGTCTGTGTGTGCTGAATTTTGTTCTGAAATGTCATATACAGACATCTGAAATGCCTGCATCAGTATTTCTGAGCTATACTGCCTAAGCTGATGTAACACGGATGAACTATGTGAATGGCGCTCTGGGCGCGTAGAGACGGGGTGAAGAAAGTCCCATTTGCTAACTGTAGTTCCTGTGTTGCGGTTACTTGATTTAGTGGAGGAATAGGTCATACTTGTACTTGTAGCCCAGTCTTTCCATCTTTCTAGTTGTGTCTGTGGAGCAGGTAGTGGTGGGGGTGTCTGTAGTGTGGGTAATGGGGGATACATTTGGTCATAAAGGTTAGGGTGGGGGATGGGATAAGGGGTAGCTTTGCTAGATAACTGAGTATCAGCTGAGGTTGATGATGAGTGGTTATATAGGGTTTTGCATAGATTCACGGAGTTTAGTGTGTAATCTATGTCACTGATGGATAATTATGTGTGTTTTTGGTGTGTCCTGTGGGGGAACTTTAAATTTTTGACTAGGTAGCTTATAAATGTGGACTTGATCTATATATAGCATCTTTTTTGGTGCACCTGGCTTTGATGTGAAAAAAGTGTGTTGTTTATGAAAGAAATGTAATGCTTGGAGGCAGAAATTATATAGCACCTTGTTCTTGATATCTAGAGTTTGGCGAGCTGTACCACAGCTGGGTGGAATTATTGACGAGATAGATATGGAGACGTTTGGGAATTTTTGTTTTATGTTATCAATCATTCTGGAGATGTCTAATGGGTTAATAGTGTACCCATTTGCGCTATCATTTATCCCTACGTGTACTGTTGTTTTCATTATGTTAGTATTTGTGTTGAGATGGCTGTTTTAATTGGTTGTTCGCACTATTCCAGCTCCTGGTAGTGGTATTATTGTGACTATGTCCTTTGACGTAGTTGACATTTTGTCACTGTGAATACCTTTTAGCAGTGAGTCCCCAATGATAACGTGATGTGTGTTTGGAGGCAGGATCTGATGCAATCATGGTTTTATCTAGAGCCGATCTTTGGTGGTGAGAAAATTCGACGTCTTACCATGTCTGTATACATTCTGTCGCTCCTTGAGCTAATACTTTATCTTTAGTGTGATATAGATGTATTGTGAGTGTCGTGAAACGAGTGTAACCCACTACTTTGTTAATCACTATGTCGAGATACAGATTTGCTTCAACCAATCAACGAGCAACGTTCACCAGTCTCTGAGACAGAATAAATTAACGGCCATCATGTTCACGCAAGATGGCGGATTAAAACTGAATAAAATTAGGCTGTATGAGACCAGGTACCAAACCGGAGGAACCCAATCAGCTTGCTCCGCCAGGAACCAACCGAAAGCTTTCCTTAAGTATTTACCTGCCTATATAATCGGGCGGATTTTATGCATAATCACACATCACCGAGACGACGCCAGAAATACCGACCAACTGAAAAGGAGAGAAGCTGTCACGATTTATTGCTTACCTGAGGGCATCGACCTGCAGCCTACTTCACTAGTCGAGTCAAACTGGCCTTTTTAAATCTTGGAGGGTTTATACGTGTCATAAAAACTGAGATCGTGGGTCGTCAATCCAGCTGCCTGGAACTCCGCAGGAGCATAGAGGTTGTCAAGACTCTACATCTTTAGTCCCCCTCAGTCTTGGGTGGGCTAACGAAACGATCAACCGCTGGTGTTTTGTGTCAACCAAACCAAGAAGGACAGCACTTCTAAGAGATGAGTACACATTAGTACCATTTCTGTCGGCATTGTGAGCAAAATCTAAGTCAATGAAGAAAACGTGAATTAGCGTAGCAAGAGACAATAATAAGATCATAGTGGATAAATTATACGAAAATAACAGCATAGCTCATAAGTGTTATATCCTTAATTAACAGCACAGCTGATACATGTACTATAATTGAATAACAGCACAGCTGATATAATTTTTGTTCCTATAATTGGAAAACTTGTTGTAATATTTAGTTATATATATATATATATATATATATATATATATATATATATATATATATATATATATATATATATATATATATATATATATATATATATATATATATATATAAATCATATGTAAACTTACAAATTCATTACATTCCATTTTTCAACATTCACCCTTCAGCACAAGAGTAGATAGTGTATATACTAAATAAATAAGAAGGAAATTGTATTTGAACGACTTGTCAATTTTATCAGTGTTAAGTAAAATCTGTTTCCTTGGTTTTTTAATATCACAGTTAGTTACACAGCGGAGGTGGCACTTTATGTCGGTCTCCTCTCTACTATTGTTTCGAGATCAGATCATTCACAGCCGTAACTAATTTGTGATACCAGTAGTTCTCTCAGACACTGGGACTTCACCATTTTCTGCAGAAATTCTATTTCTGTAATTGTCAGTACTATACTGATCTTACAGCCAAAATAAAACCTCACGCCACACTGGGGGCTCTTTCCTGGGATATTTCTGTATATCTTGAGCCATACTTAGTCTATTCATCTATCTACACTCTATCTTGTGCCACCCATAGATAACATAAGAAACAAATTTTCGAAAAAAATTCTATAATAGGATTTTTTTATTGTTTTCTTAGGAGGAGTACCATTTAGTACTCAGTAAATAGTTGATGCTCACAAAGTTGCACGGAAATTATTTGTTCATTTAAATTAATTAAGTTTAATTACAATAATTGGGTTATAGTAAATTTACATACCCTATCTAAGTAACGCCATGGCTGATCTAGTGAAGTTCAGGACTGCGATCATGCAGATGGGTAAGGAATTAAACATGACAGGTGATGCTCTTACTCAGTATGTTACAACAGAAGTGGACAAACACATGGATAGGGAAGAAAGAAAGTTGGAATTAGAGACTGAAGCAAGGAAATTAGAGGCTGATAGAGAAGCAAAGAAATTGGAGGCTGAAGAAAGGAGGTTGCAAGCAGAAGCTGAAAGAGAAGCGAAAAGACTGGAAGCTGAGAGAGAAGACAAAAGACTGGAAGCTCAGAGAGAAGACAGAAGACTCGAAATTGAAGCTAAGAAATGGGAGGCTGAAAATGAGGCAAAGAAAATTGAAGCTGAGGAAAGGAAATTACAAGCAGAGAGAGAGACCATAAGTTGAGATTAAAAGAGCTTGAAATTCAGGCAAATACTGGCAATAATGGTGGTAGCTCACCTCACTCAGAGAGTAGCTCCAGCCAGAGCACCTCAAGTGGGGCCATGAATTTTCATCTGGACCCATTTGTTGAAAAAGAAGACGCCATTGAGTCGTACCTGGATAGATACGAAAGACTTGCCACTACCTATGGCTTAGTGAAAGAAAAGTGGAGTCTTAAACTATCTAAGGGATTGAGAGGTGTTGCCTACGATGTATATTTGAAGCTCTCAAGAGATGACCAGGAAGATTATGAAATCCTGAAGCAGGCACTGCTTGTGAGATATGAAAAGAACTCAGAATCATATAGAAAGAAATTCCGAACAGCTGAACTTCTTCCAGGAGAAAACTATCACCAATTCTCTGCTAGATTGGAAACCTATTTGGAAAAATGGAGTAGTTTAGGAAAGTGTCAGGATCTGAAGGAAATGATAATGATAGAGCAAGTGAAAGAGTCCATGCCTCAAGAAATGAGGAAGTTTATCATGGAACAAGGAGCAGAGAGATTGGAAGATATTGTAACTGTTGCTGAGAGATATCAAGAAGCTCAGGCAGAATTATTAGGAAATAAGAAGAAGCAGGGTGAAAACTTCAAATCATCACAAAACTATACCAAATATGAACAAAAGGACCATACCACAAGGAACAAACAAAGGTTTGACCAAACGGACAAAAACCCTCTAAGATCGGATAAGACACCTTACCGGAAGGAAGGAAAGTGGTGTAAAACTTGTCTAATGAGTAACCACAATACTGCAGACTGCAGAAGGAACAACCCTCCTTATTACGCTGCGTGTCTCACAACAGGGAACAAGGGAAGGAAGGAACTGGCAGGTAGTCAGAATGACCTCCATCATCCCCCTGTCTGTGAGGAAGTGACATGTAATGACACTAAAATTCAGTGCTTATGTGATTCAGGTTTGGAATTCGACTCAGTCGTGAGTGCAACCCTAGTGCACCCTGACCAACTTACCACAGAAACAGTGGACATACAAGAGGCAATGCAGGGAACCGGCACCATGACACTTCCCATAGCAAGGATCAACGTGAGAACTCGCTATGTGGAAGGAGTGATAAGAGCAGCAGTGAGTGATGATCCTATATACCCGCTGGTAATAGGATGTAAATATGTCTTTTTGGGTGACCCAATAAAACCTGTTGTCATGGCAGCAAACCATGCCAGGTCGAGCACCAAAAAGGAGGAGGGAGATCCAATAAACAGTCATCGTACAAAGATGAAAAAGGCTCAAACAGCAGATAGCACATTGAAGCCTTGTTTTGGCAAATTGCCAAAGGCCCATAACCCTCCAGAGAAAGGAGACTACTATATGGAAAATGGCCTACTCTACAGACAAGCTGGAAAAGGACCTAAAAGGCATGGACAGCTGGTAGTGCCAAAATTCTATAGGGAGGAAATTATGGAGCAAGAGCATGCTACATCAGGCAGTGGCCACAGAGGAAAAGGGGCCACTGGTCAAAATATAGCATTGCGATATTACTGGCCAGGAATAATTGAAGACATAAGTCGGTATATGAAATCCTGTTCAGAATGTAACCAGGTAACCTCATTCAGAAGCGTAGACCAGTTACAGGACCTAGGGAAGCATAGTTGCGGACGTAGGCCCACAAAGAAAATACACCAGAGAAAACAACAGGTAGATGCAGTGATAAAGAGAGAACAAAATCACAACAAGTCTACTGTTACACCAGTAACCATGGCAACTCTCCGTATTGTACAGAGAGGGGACGAGAGACATCCCACCCCGACTAGATATTTGTCGGAACACCATGGCCTGGATCATTTGGAAAATTTCGTTGTCAGCAACCAGTATTAAAAAAAAGCTGCAGAAACAAACCCGAACCAAAGGAGGTAGGAACCAGGGCTGTATCAAACAGTTGAGGGAGACAGGCCCCACTTCGGTATACTGCCCCTTACAATAGAAATAGGTGTGGGTCCGGCAACGTTGTAGTATTGCCGTCCCTATACACAGTCCACTGGAAGCATTGCTGCGGACATGGACTGAACAATAGCAAGCACAAACACTCAAGGATGAGATTGACTATCTCTTAAAAGAGAATTATTTCAAAGTCTGAATCTCCCTACAGCTCAAGTGTGGTGCTATTGAGAAAACCGAGTGGTAACACAGGTTATGTATTGACTACCGGAAGCTTAATGCGATCACATAATCTCAGGTGGACCCATTACCTGGCACCAACCAGCTGTTCTCTACACTGAGTAAGGCTAGGTATTTATCGAAGGTAGATCTAAGCAAGGGATACTACCAAATACTAGTGAAACCAGAAGTTAGGAAAATGCTGGCATTTAGTACATCAGACGGACACTACGAGTTTAATGTACTACCCTTTGGGCTGAAAAATGCTCCCTGTATCTTTTCAAGAATGATGAGGAAATTGTTGGAACCTCTACAAAATCCCCATATCACTAACTTTATGGATGACATTCTTGTTGCTACAAACACATTTGAAGAGCATATAGTAGCGCTCTCCATGTTGTTTGACAGACTGAGAGCCACTGCATTGACTGCACGTCCAACCAAGTGCTATATCGGTTGTAAAGAGTTAGAATTCTTAGGTCACACTATTTCTACAGGTCATATGTCTCCTGACCCAAAGAATATAAAGAAGTTAAAGAAGGCACCCAGACCTCAAACGAAGAAAGATGTGAGATCATTCGTGTCATTATGTGGGTTCTATCAGAAGTACATACCCTACTTTAACTCTCTGTGTGCACCGTTAACGAACTTAACGAATAAAGGACAGCCTGACAAAATCCAATGGAATGCTGATTGTGAAAAAGCTTACACAAAGCTAAAAGCAAAACTCACCAGCAAACCAATCCTTACGCTACCCGATATCACGCAGGAATTTGTATTAAGGACGGACGCTAGCAGTATAGGTATTGGTGCAACTCTCTTGCAGAAATCAAAAGCCCAGCCGGAGGTACTTTTACCAGTCGCCTACGCCAGTAGGAAGCTGAATGCAGCTGAGTTGAACTACTCGACCATAGAGAAAGAATTTTTGGCTCTAATTTGGTCCATCGACAAATTTTCACCTTATCTGTATGGGACACACTTCATTGTCCAAAGCGATCACCAACCTTTAACATTCTTGGCTGCATCTAAAAAGCTAAATTCGAGATTGTTAAGGTGGAGTCTGCTTCTTGCGCCTTATTCCTTTACCGTGAATTACATTCCGGGAAGAGACAATGTAGGAGCTGATTTTTTAAGTCGACACCCTATTACTCTGGAAGGACAGACGCAAAATGATTAACTACAGCAGGGGTTTACACGTCAGCTATGACAAGTCACAGCTAGGAAAGGAGGGGGCTATGTCGTGAAACGAGTGTAACCCACTACTTTGTTAATCACTATGTCGAGATACAGATTTGCTTCAACCAATCAACGAGCAACGTTCACCAGTCTCTGAGACAGAATAAATTAACGGCCATCATGTTCACGCAAGATGGCGGATTAAAACTGAATAAAATTAGGCTGTATGAGACCAGGTACCAAACCGGAGGAACCCAATCAGCTTGCTCCGCCAGGAACCAACCGAAAGCTTTCCTTAAGTATTTACCTGCCTATATAATCGGGCGGATTTTATGCATAATCACACATCACCGAGACGACGCCAGAGATACCGACCAACTGAAGAGGAGAGAAGCTGTCACGATTTATTGCTTACCTGAGGGCATCGACCTGCAGCCTACTTCACTAGTCGAGTCAAACTGGCCTTTTTAAATCTTGGAGGGTTTATACGTGTCATAAAAACTGAGATCGTGGGTCGTCAATCCAGCTGCCTGGAACTCCGCAGGAGCATAGAGGTTGTCAAGACTCTACATCTTTAGTCCCCCTCAGTCTTGGGTGGGCTAACGAAACGATCAACCGCTGGTGTTTTGTGTCAACCAAACCAAGAAGGACAGCACTTCTAAGAGATGAGTACACATTAGTACCATTTCTGTCGGCATTGTGAGCAAAATCTAAGTCAATGAAGAAAACGTGAATTAGCGTAGCAAGAGACAATAATAAGATCATAGTGGATAAATTATACGAAAATAACAGCATAGCTGATAAGTGTTATATCCTTAATTAACAGCACAGCTGATACATGTACTATAATTGAATAACAGCACAGCTGATATAATTTTTGTTCCTATAATTGGAAAACTTGTTGTAATATTTAGTTATATATATATATATATATATATATATATATATATATATATATATATATATATATATATATATATATATATATATATATATATATATATATATATATATATATATATATATATATATATATGTAAATCATATGTAAACTTACAAATTCATTATATTCCATTTTTCAACATTCACCCTTCAGCACAAGAGTAGATAGTGTATATACTAAATAAATAAGAAGGAAATTGTATTTGAACGACTTGTCAATTTTATCAGTGTTAAGTAAAATCTGTTTCCTTGGTTTTTTTAATATCACAGTTAGTTACACAGCGGAGGTGGCACTTTATGTCGGTCTCCTCTCTACTATTGTTTCGAGATCAGATCATTCACAGCCGTAACTAATTTGTGATACCAGTAGTTCTCTCAGACACTGGGACTTCACCATTTTCTGCAGAAATTCTATTTCTGTAATTGTCAGTACTATACTGATCTTACAGCCAAAATAAAACCTCACGCCACAGTGAGGAGGTCGGTGCTTATTTTATCCTCAACAATAGCGTTTATTTGATCGCTTCGGGTTTCAATAGAACAGTTTTTGTAGTATTTTAGGGAAGTGTGTTTGAAAATTTCGTAATGTTGGCTGTAACGGAATTCAACAGAGCAACATTGACCCTTGTTCGTTTATTTGATGGTCAGATGTTGAGGGTTGTTCCAGGCATTTAATTTTCTTCTGTACCGCATTTTCTTTGTTAAGGCAGTAGCTTTTAGTGACGATGGAGATGCGTAATCTGCCATCTCTAGGTGGTTTTACGGTCGCTGATACGACGCTTTCCTCCCCGCTCGCCATGATCACATTACATGCTAGAGGGCGGACAAGCATTGTAATTTAGCATTGCCTATTGTTCCCTAGCCAGAGGGTCACCGTCAAAGTTTGGAATGTATTACAAATGTTTAAGTAGTTTTCGATATATCGAAAAAATGGTGGCAGCACACAATGAATGCCACTACCGTCGTTCCATACAGAAAAAAACACAATATTTACTCGTGAATTTAACACAATTACAACATAAACAATTTCATTGTATGTCAAACAAAACCGCCAACACATGGATCTATAAACCATCCAGATTAAATGTGAACAACTTATAATAGAATATCCAAAATGTAGAGCCAAATAAAAACACGTCCGCACAGGTTCATAGAGCTCTCAACTAGATAGGTAGGTAGGTAGGTAGATTAGAATAGAATAGAATAGAAAAGAAAAGAATAGAATAGAAGCAATCACTAGGTTCTCTTACATTACAGTTATAGCATCGAAGAATATGATAATTTAATAAAAGTACAAACAGATAAATGCAAGAGACACATCTATTGATTAATATTTTTGGTTCTTGTGCGTTAATTCACCGGTTAAATCAAATTCTGGATATTTATTACCCAAACTGATAACCGTACTTGTTCTACACTGAAAAAGGTTGATTTCACATTGTGATTTGGGAGGCAAGTTAAAAAAAAAAAAAGCGTTTCTCGTGCATTCTTAGTTGACACGCTTACGACAGACCCGCCATCAACCCCCCCCCCCCCCCCCCCCGTATTTTTTAAAAACTTTATAAACCAATAGAACGGAATTGAATCAGTTCTACAAGTTAACGGTACACAGGAAACAAGGGAAATCGCTGCCGTTGCCTTCTCTCACTCAAGATCAGAGCGAGGTACCCATTTACAGCTGCTTAGACTGATGCGTGACACCTGTTCCCTTCCTCGCTGCCGTTGCCTTCTCTAACTCAAGATCAGAGTCAGGTACCCATTTACAGCTGGTTTGACTGATGCGTGACACCTGTTATGAAGTGTTAGAGACTTCACCATACTAGGTCTAGCATCGAGAGATGGGGCCTACCTAGCTATAAATGGGTACTTAACTTTGAGTTAGGGAAGGAAAAGACAGTGAGGAAGGAAACTGGTCTCCCCATCTCTCGATGCTGGACCTAGTATGGTGAAGTCTCTAACACTCCATAACCAGCTGTAAATGGGTACCTGACTCTGATCCTGAGTTAGAGAAGGCAACGGCAGCGAGGAAGGGAACAGGTGTTACGCATCAGTCTAACCAGCTGTAAAAGGGTACCTGCCTCTGATCTTGCGTTAGAGAAGGCAACGGCAGCGAGGAAGGGAACAGGTGTTACGCATCAGTATAATCAGCTGTAAAAGGGTACCTGCCTCTGATCTTGCGTTAGAGAAGGCAACGGCAGCGAGGAAGGGAACAGGTGTTACGCATCAGTATAATCAGCTGTAAAAGGGTACCTGCCTCTGATCTTGCGTTAGAGAAGGCAACGGCAGCGAGGAAGGGAACAGGCGACCCCACCTCATAAAGCTGGGACCCAGTACATCGAAGTCTATAACACTTCACTCCCCAACGGCAGAATGTGCTACGTGACTACAACCTTACAAACGGCAGGCGTGTTTAAAAAAAAATTCTAAGCAACGGGGGAGGGGGGGAGAGGACAATGTGAAATGACACTTTTTCAGTCAAGAAAGAGTACGGTGCTCGGTTTGGGTAATAAATATCCAGAATTTAATTTAACCGGTGAATTAACGCACAAGTACCATATTTTTTTATGTTTAGCGTTTTATGTTGCGTGACGTAAAATATAAGACACTGTAACATATTAGCAATTTGCCAGACAGCCAGCCAGACAGAAAGACAGAGAGAGCAACTCAAAAGATAATAATGTGGCTAACTGACGATCACCTTCTGAAGTCAAAGAAACAATCTCTGACTTACGTATTTTTGCAAAAATAATCGCAGGGGTCAAACGTGTTTCCCTAATATATTGCCTCCCAGATAAATGTTCTTGCCATACCGCACCTTGACGCTCTTGCTTCCAGCCACTGTGTACACCAGATATAAATAAATAGATCATTAGATCGCTGTATCGCGAACTAGGATGTGTAGGAAAATGTGATTGCTTCGTGGATAAAAAATAGAAGCTTAAAGAGGTTAAGTAGATCGTTACCTTCTGGGGTAAAATATAATCTTTACTGTTTACATCGATGAAATAATATCATTTATGAGTACAGGGGTAAAACTGACATATGGCTGCTTTAAAAAAAAAAAACCACAAAAATAAAGCTACTGATGCTTGGAGAAGTAGTAAAGAAACAACTGTGCTAAATGAAGTTAAAAAAGAAAAAAATAATAATGAAATAAAATTTCATAAAGGATTATAGTGGAATTTCCCACCCCCCATAGAAGTAATCTGGAGACATCACTGATTAAGTAAGCGAAAACAAAAACAAAATACGCTGTTGGAAGAATTAATTCCCAGACTCAGTATAATAAAGTACCCTGAACTGTGCTCCTATTTCCTCGTAGGCTAAAGCAGTAATGTGGTTAGTGCACTGGCTTCCTAGCTCGGTGGTCCATGGTTCGATCCCCAGTTGAGGTGGAATTTTTTAGACCGCAAACGGCTTCGGGGTCGACCCAGCCTCATGAATTGGGTACTAGACCTCGAGGAAGGTTAAGGCGGCCGGCGTGATGCTGACCACATCACCCCTAGTGTGCCGATGGTCAAGAAAGTCTGGGCGTAACACCATATTACCAATACGCCTCAATGGGCGTGTGACGGGATCCTTTGCCTTTTTTTTTAAAGCAGTAATTTGCCCTATCCTGAGGTTACATTGTGAATAGTTTTATAAGTTTGTTATTTTGTTGTTATATTTGACCACAATCAACATTTTTTGCACTTCGGGCAAACCCATAGCTACTTAGTCTCCCTCAGAAAATGTCGAAGAGTGTGAATGCTAATTGTGCCTGTAGTGCGTTTATTGTATTCACGCCGGATGCATCCTCTAAAACAGTGCTTCTTAACCTTTTAGAGGTCTTGCACCCCTTTACAACATCTTAAGAAGCCTCGCACCCCTTTACATCATCTTAAGAAGCCTCGCACCCCTTTACATCATCTTAAGAAGCCTCGCACCCTGCTCATCATCTTTACGAGCCATCACCCCGCTCATCATGTTTGACCGCTTGTGTTCGTTTCTGAGTTCTGAGACGTCAGTCAAACCGCCTGGGCTCTGACTTATAATAATAATAATAATAGCCCCTTCAGTCATAACTGACTATGGGAATGCGCCCCTGAGGTGACAGCCCTCAGCTGCTTATTTTCCTGGTGCTCCTTTTGACGTTTTCTCCTCACCTCTGCTTCTTGTGTGAGCCTCTCTTCGCCCAATCTGAGGTGGTGCCGTAAATAGCATCGCCACTTAGTGCGATCGGCAGCTTCATCCTCCCATGTTGCTGGATCCATGTCCAGTGCCCTCATATCTCTCTTGCACACATCTTTGAACCTCAGCTGTGGTCGCCCAACTGTTCTCTTGCCATCTGCTAATTGTCCGTAGAAGATATTTTTTGGGATGCGACCATCTTCCATGCGGCGAACATGGCCAAGCCAGCGAAGTCTGCGCTGTCTAAGCAGCGTATACATACTTTGAAGGCCAGCACGTGACAACACCTCGACATTTGTCACTTTATCTTTCCACGAGATGCCGAGGATGCGGCGTAGACACCGCAAATGGAAGGTATTGAGCCTTCTTTCTTGCTTAGCATAGGTCGTCCAGGTCTCGCTGCCATATAGGAGTGTGCTGGTGACGCAGGCATTATATACCGCAGCTTTGGTCTTCATTGTGAGTTTAGAGTTTCCCCAAACACGCGATGTGAGGCGGGCAAAGGTAGCTGCAGCTTTGCCAATGCGGCTGTCAATTTCTGTATCCAGTGAGAGTTTGTCATTGATGGTAGACCCTAGGTATGTGAAGTGGTGCACCACTGCCAATTCATAGTTATCGATAGTGATAACTGGTGCAGCACCCACATCCTGACTCAGCACATTCGTTTTCTTTAGACTTATTGTGAGGCCAAAGTCCTTGCATGCTTTAGTGAAGCGATTCATCAAGCTCTGGAGCTCCTGTTGGCTTTGAGTGACGACTGCAGCATCATCAGCGAACAACAAGTCTCTTATAGTGACCCTTCTGATTTTTGTTTTTGCCTTCAGCCTTGAAAGATTAAACAGACGGCCATCTGATCTAGTGTGAAGGCATATTCCTTCAGTTGCATCTCTGAATGCATGTTTCAAGAGTAAGGCAAAGAAGATTCCGAAGAGGGTCGGAGCCAGAACACAGCCTTGTTTAACGCCACTTCGTATATCAAAGGGCTGTGACGTGCTTCCAGCATATTGGACTGTTCCCTTCATGTCGTCATGGAATGACTTTATCATTTCCAGCATTTTAGAAGGGCAGCCTATTTTCAGGAGGATTTTAAAGAGTCCATCCCTACTAACCAGGTCGAATGCTTTTGTGAGGTCTATAAAGGCGATATATAATGGTCTTTTCTGCTCTCTTGATTTTTCCTGAAGCTGGCGGAGAGAGAAGATCATGTCTGTTGTTGATCTGCCAGCTCGGAATCCACACTGTGCCTCTGGATATATGCGCTCAGCTAACTTGTGTAGTCGCATTAAGATGACTTTGGCAAAAACCTTACCAACAATACTAAGAAGAGAGATGCCTCTGTAGTTATTGCAATCACTTCTGTCTCCTTTATTTTTATACAGTGTTACAATCTTGGCATCTCGCATGTCTTGAGGAATAGTTGTCTCTTCCCAGCACTGGCACAGCATCCTATGCAGGGGATGTAATAGAGTGCTCTTACAGCATTTGATTAAATCAGGAGGAATCCCATCACTGCCTGGTACTTTGCCAGAGGCCAAGCTATCAATGGCCTTACTGAGTTCCTCTAATGTTGGTTCGGCATCCAGCTCCTCCATAGTTGGCAGACTATTGACAGCATCAAGGGCTGCAGGCGTAACGGTATTGTCTCTAGCGTAAAGCTCAGAGTAGTGCTCAACCCACCTCTCCATCTGCTTACCCTTATCGGTTAGCTTCTCTCCGCTGATGGTTTTTAGCGGTGCCGTCTTACTTTTATGGGGGCCAAGTGCTTTCTTTATACCGTCATACATTTGTCTAATGTTGCCTGTTTGCGCTGCGATCTGGATGCTCTCACTGAGCTGGAGCCAATAGTCATTTGCACAGCGTCGAGCAGTTTGTTGAACTTTGCTTCTCGTAGCCCTCAGGATCTGTAGGGTTCTCGCACTCGGTGAACGTTTGTATTCATTCATAGCACTGCGCTTAGCTTCAATAACAGGTGCCATCACATCTGATGAAGCGTCAAACCAGTCATTTGACTTTGCTGTTTTCTTACCAAAGGTGGCAAGTGCAGTACTTTGAATGGTGTTCCGTAGATGCTCCCAGTTCTCTGTAATAGCATCACCATGCTGAGGGCTACTGAGAAATTTCTTGAAGGTCGCAGTGAATTGAGCGATCATGAAAGGGTCTGACATCTTGCTGGTATCAATGCGTGGTTTCCCTTCATGTCTGACACGATAGAGTTTTCTTGGTTGTGCTCTGATTTTGCAGCAAACCAAGGAGTGATCTGTGTCACAGTCTGCACTATGGTACGAGCGCGTGTAGAGCACAGACCTGAGGAGTGGCCTTCTGACGAGAATCAGGTCAAGTTGGTGCCAGTGCTTGGATCGTGGGTGTCTCCATGACACCTTATGCTGGGGTTGTGTCTGAAAGTAGGTGTTGGTCACGCAGAGGTCATGGTGGACGCACAACTCTAAGAGCCGTTGTCCATTTTCATTCATCTTGCCAATACCAAACCTGCCCAGACATAAAGGCCATGAAACATTATCGGCACCCACTCTAGCGTTAAAGTCACCAAGGAGAACAAGCTGTTCTTGCCTAGGTATGCTTTTGATTACTGCTGCTAGATTCTCGTAGAACTCATCTTTAGCTTCTGAGGCAGAGTACAGAGTAGGAGCATACACACTGACAAGGGTGATGGGACCTGTGCTAGTTTGCAGGCGGAGCGTTAACAGGCGTTCTGATCCATTCTCGCCTGGTTCAACCATGTTAGTTAGCGATTTTTTGACCGCAAAACCTACTCCGTGTTCTCTAGCTTTATCAAGATCTTTCCCTTGCCAATAAAATGTGTAGTCCTTCTCGCTCACCATTCCAGAGCCCGCCAGGCGCGTTTCCTGAAGTGCAGCTATATCCACCTGAAGTCGTTTAAGCTCATCATTAATTATGGCTGTCTTCCTTACATCGTTTACATCCTGTAGGTTTTCGGATAGTCCAGTCAACATAGTCCGGACGTTCCAGCATCCCAATCTGAGAGTTTGCTTATTTCTATTTTTTCGATAATTGCTTGGTGCAAAATTTTCTGTCCACAGTTCGGGTTTGACCCTAATCCCCATGCACCCAATGGGGAAAGCAGACAGTGGCGGGACAACACCTTATTGACTGGGGGCTGCCCAGCTTGAAGCACGCGGTAGCTGTCCAGTGAGATCCCAGAACCTCTCCCACTGTCGGAAGTAGCCCCTGGCGCCATGCCCTACGCCAATTGGGCAAAATGCTTATAACCGGTAACTGCTACTTCCCGTGTTTTGCCGACACCTATAGGGTGAAGCTGGAGTGTCCTCTCCAGGGCGCGAGCTTGGGCACAGTTATATGGAGATCAAGCTGTTGCCCATGCAGCATGTTCCCCCTCTCCACACAGCTGGTAGATCCAAAGGAACGGCAGTAGCCGATACAGTTTGGTACCAGCCATGTCGCAGGAGTTGCCAGAATAATGTTGTCGTGAGAAATTCTAATCCACATATATAAATTAAAACGTAAATGTAAAGCCTAACAAATAAATTTAATAAAAGGAAAGAAGAATGGTAAAGAACAGTGCTGTCACAATGACTGTACTCGAAATCCCCCTTGTTTTCTCCTGCGTCTGCAAATTGTAACGTTTCACATTGATAGTAAAAGCCTACTGCTTCAATACCCGCCTTCTACGATAAAACATGTGCTGCATTTCTAAGAAAAACCTTGAGATACGCAGGTTGACCTAGATTTAAAATTCCATTCATGTCTTTTTATACACTACGTTACCTAAAACGAAAGACAGATGGACTAAAGATAGAAAGAAGGGAGGGCTGAAAGCGGGGACGCAGGAAATACTACCACAGTCGCGCGATACACAATTACTACCATCACGCGTGTAAGGCCACAAGCACTAGCTTTTTTTTTTTTCAAATCGACAGTGAAAAAAAAAAAACACTACTACTACAAGAATCAGGTTTAAAAACATGAAAAATGCTTATTAGGAAATATGAAATTCTACTGATTTACATCTAAGCTCCTGACTTTAGTATGACATAACAGTGGAAAAGGCAGGACAGGTGGCGGTTCTAAACAACGAAAAGGAATAAAGAACAAATATACGACTATCTTTGGAAAACACATATTTTGAACGCCGCCATGTAGCTCACTTTAACTTATATATTATTGTACGGCCGGACTTGCTAACCAAGAATATGTTATGTATTACGCCTTTAGTCTGTTAATAAAATAGTTATGGCCAAAATACAATAGTGGGGGTGCCTGACAGCATGGAATCATTTCTGCTCATAAAATTTTTTTATAACGTGTTTGAAAAACATTACGTTACGGAAATAGCCTACCATGTTAACTCCTATTTGATTGGCGGGAATGAGATGTAAGACTAAACACGATTAGTTGGACTGCAAATACTAGTTTAGTTGTTAGGGGAAACGTGAGAAGGGTAATATTTTTTGAAAAGTAGGTAAACATGGCATGATTGGTTAGAGCTACCAATATACTCAATTCAGGGCGTCTGTTCCGAGCCACATCTTGTAATAAACCTACTAAGAAACAGTGCGTTGAGCACCAGTGCATATTTTTTATAAATAAAAGCCTGGGACAGAGGCAGATCGGAAGTTGTGCCCATTCATTGCCAGTCAACGAACTGTTTATTTTTCCATGAATTGTGGTAAGCTTGCAATATTTGATATCTTTTAATGAAAATTGAATGTAAATTGATAATTTATGTCTGTATATATGTGTGGTTCAGTGGCGAACATGAGGTAAAACCTCTATAGTGCTCCAGCCTGAACAGAAGGTGTCGGAGGAAAGTAAAACTACATGGAATTGCCAAGCAGTACACTGACACCTATATTATTGACTAGAAAGACATAATGCTGGAATTGCAGAGGCGTAGTGATCATTAGGGAGGAATATACTGGTGTAAATTATTTCAGATGAAGCTGACAGTTGGCCTACCGCTCTGAACTCAGTGTTTGTTATGTATTGTGCTCAGTGTAGAAATAGAGTATAAATTAGTTCTGAAGTAGGAGGTACAACCTTCTTGTTTCAGGGACTGTGGTCCTAAAGCTATTGAGCAGTACCTGGTCAGAGCTTTGCTGAATCCAGAGGCGGACAGCATACTCCTTGGTCCATATAGCAAACAGTGAGGTGTCTCCAGAACACAGGGGAGCAATCGAGCAGAGGAGTCTTTTCCTGCCGCCATCACGAAAGTTAAGCCTATGTGGCCAGCGGAGCTCAACATTATGTATACCCCCTTAAACTGACATTGTATTAAAATAAGAGGGGAAATTAATTGTTTTAATGAACGGAACTGAAAACATCTCCAATACTAGTTCCAACAGAAATAAACACTTGAAGTCATGAAGACAAATAACAACATAGCTTGAAAAAAACAACACCAGTATTACCTCATATTACTACTACACAACTGACACACATAGGATAAGATTAATAAAATATGTCACTACAAGATTCATATTGATAAATTCTGTACATATAACTTGTAATTAAAATTGATTGTGAATTCCTGGTTCACTTTGTATTTGAATCAGGACTCATATATATTAATGAAAAGTACTTAATACATATTGATATTTGAAAATTTACCAGTGACTCGTTTAAGATAGTCTTATAGAATGTTTCATGTGTGTGAGTGTCACAGTGTTGTCAAGTGTGGTGGAATAAATTAAATTGTTGATCTGTCTGTTGTTGTTGTGACTTACACTTCATCATATACATACCCTAGACATATAACGTAGTCATCACAATATTCCAGAATAATTCTGACTGAGGTATAAATATGTGGCAGCAAGTAAGGTTATCTGTAAAACACTACACCTATTAGATACAGATACCTTCACCGCTGATCTCAGTCAGTACACTAAGTCCCCTATAGATATTTATAAAATTCCACTTTACCACAAATGTCGAATCGACATTAGACTGCCTTAGGGACTCCGACTCCGGATTTATCCTCAGGGTTTACTCCCGAAGCCAATTCCACAAATGGATATTCCCGCAAGGCAGCGGTGGTTTGAATTCAGAGTTCCTTCTCTTAGATAAGCTACCAACCAAGGATCACGAGCCCTATCTGCCCGAAGCTGCTGGTTTTAAGGCGCCAGTCGCTCGCCTTTGCCCCTTCTCCTGTCAGTGGAAACAGTTCCGCCGGGCTCAAATTGAGCCACACGTGAAGGCCGGGAGCTGGACTTGGTTGTCAGAGGCTGTTTGAGGCGCGTGCCATAGAAGTATTTTATCTGCAGTGAGAGCTTATCCTCGCTACAACTCCCGGCAATAACAACCTTTGGAACCTCTGACTTATCAACCGCTTATGTTCTTTTCTGGGATATGACATACACCTAACCGCTTGTGTTCGTTTCTGGGATATGACATACACGTCTAACCGTTTATGTTCATTTTTGCGATACAATATGTAAGTCAAACCGCTTGTGCTTGTTTCTGGGTTCTGAGAAATAAGTCAAACTGCTGTGTTGATTTGTGGGATATGAGAGGTAAGTCAAACTACGTGTGTTCGTTTCTGGGCTCTGAGATTTAAGTGAAGCCGCTTGTATGTTTTTTTTTTTTTTTCGGGCTGTGAGATTTACGTCTAACTGCGTGTGTTCTTTTCTGTACACTGTGGCTTATTAACATCTTTGGATGTGGTGTCGGAGTGGCTACGAGGTATGGCGTCCGCCTCTAATTCTAAAGGCACCGAGTTCGCTCCCAGTACAAGGGAATATTAATTGATGGAATGTTTTTCAGAACCAGTGGTTCCTAGGATCAATGCGAAAAAAAACCATAAGGTCGTGTGCAAATTGCGCACGTTAAAAATCCATCGGCAGTTGTAAATCGTAAAAAGTAGGTCATACGGGCGCTGCTCTGATAAAATAAAAAATAGGAAAACTATCCACCACAAAAATATTAATAGAATGTGTGATTCCTGTATACACACATACATAACATCCTCGTCGGTGCGATGGAGTTCGTACACTGCGCTGAGATCATCCTTGTGTGATCTAAGGGAGAAGATCGGAGCAATGATAGAGTTGTCCGTGTGCTCTGAAGATAGTTCTTCAAACCAAATCAAACTTCTTTGAAAAATTCATTAGCAATACAGAAATATTTGAGTATTTATGTTCGGGTTAAGAATCTTCTCTTAAAGAGGTTCTCAGTGATCTTTCTCATCCTATACCCGGCCGCTCTGTCCTAGAAGATGTGTATTATCAGTTTGTCTGTTTCCATCAATGAATTTTTTTATTTAAGGATGCTACGCACCATAACGACCTCCGGCATATTTACACATGTAAGAACTTATGTCCACACGTTTATAATTGTAATTCACTGAAGCAAACGAACGGGCGGACACAACTTAACAATATTATACTGGCCACCATGTTAAGGTGTGTCCACCCGTTAGTTTTCTTCAGTGAATTAAGAGGAGTTTTTCTGCAATTTATATATATATATATATATATATATATATATATATATATATATATATATATATATATATATATATATATATATATATATATATATATATATATATATATATATATATATATATATATATATATACCTCGTATATACATAATCACTCTTCCAAGATTTGTTTATATGAGGGTTCGATCACGGATATACCATGACCGTCACCCGCGAATGTTTCTATCGTGAGTGTGCAAACAGCACTGAATCGTCCCTGTATTATTCCTCACAAGGGATAAACGAACCAGTAACATCACAAGTAGGCACCAACGGTTCAAAAGTAACGAGGTGCAAAGCCAATGCTGGTACGTTATAAAAACAACAGGATTTATTGATGTTCATGATCAATTTGAAATGATGAACCGTCACTAAGTTATGTCGTTCCGTCCATTATCAACAACCAATCATCATCATCTCATCTCAACCCATAACCCGTCATGGGTCGAAGGGGTGCCATGGTGGAAGCATCAGCAGACAGGGTCCTCCACTGCTCTCTATCCTCAGCAATGCGTACAAGTGTGGAAAAACCGTGTCCTGCCCATTCTTTGATGTTATCAGCCCAGGATTTTCTTTGCCTTCCTCTTCTCCGTTTACCTTCGACTGTTCCCTGGAGGATCGTTTTCGAAAGGGAGTCATGACGAGTTATATGCCCAAACCAGGCAAGCTTTCGACGTTTCACTATTGACAAAAGTGGTTCTTGGTGGCCTGCATAGGTGTTTATCTTCTCTCTAACATAGACATTTGTTTTGTGCTCTTTATAGCAAATGCGCAAAATTCTTCTATAACATTTATACTCGAAAGCCTGAATCCTTCGCTCCGTATCTGCAGTGAGTGTCCAGCCCTCACACCCATACAAGAGAATAGAAAATACAAGTGATTTGTATAATTTGATCTTCACAGGAAAACTGATGTTACTTTTCCAGATCACATTCAACCTTGTCATGGCAGCTGAGGCCATCTCAAGTCTTGTCTTGATTTCTTTACTTGATCTTCCATCACTACATATAGTGGACCCGAGATATTTAAAGGTGTTAACTTCTTCTAACGTTTGCCCATTTAACGTAATGTTGGTCGGAACATGTTTCTTATGGCTATTCACCAATATCTTGCTTTTTTCTATATTAATTTCCATCCCATACGTTCTTGTTACTTTCTCCAGTCTAGAGGTAAGGTCTTGAAGTTCTGATTCTGTTCCAGCTATCAGATCAATATCATCAGCAAAACGTAGATTACACAGATATGGTTGATTTATAATCGTAGAGAGCCTCCTGCATAATATGTTTTAGATATATATTAAAGATCACTGGTGACAGGATACATCCCTGGCGAACTCCTACAGTTGTTTTGAAAAATTCTCCAATGTCGTTGCTTGCAAAAACAGCACTGCTTGCGTCCTTGTATAGTGCTTCAATGATATCTATGATGTTGGTATCAAAATTGAATTTTCTCATTATTTGCCATAAGCCTTCATGCCAGACTCGATCGAATGCTTTTGTGAAATCGATGAAGTTATGGTATAAATCATGTTGATGCTGGAGATGTTTTTCGATCAGTAATCTAATATTGAAGATTTGTTCTGAGGTACTTCTTTTTGGTCTAAAGCCAGCCTGTTCCTCTGACAAGATTTCTTCTGATTTCTGTTTTATTCTGTTCAACAACCAATAGTAACATAATACTCTACTACTTGACTGTAGTACGCATTCTGGTTTTCTTCCCAGTAAATCATTATACCGTATATATGTACTGAATATATTCGTGCTTTTGTCACGTAGCTCCTTTCAGATTCCTTTAAACTTCATTAGAATGAATGCTCCAAGTTAGTACACGCTTCAGCGACAATGCAAGGTCATTAAGAACTCCGATTTTTACAGTGTATAAACCTACACGTCCATGAAGGTGTATGCAACAACGTATACACTTAAAACAGTACTTCTCCTGTCGTGTATTCCCGCGGATCCCATTCTTTGCGCGAATAAACATAATCTCTCCACGGGTTTTCATACCACAAGCAAAACACGGCTGTCCCCGTCTTGTTAATTTTTTTACGTCATATCCTAACAACACACAAAACTCTTACGTCATCTTCCAATCTAACCCATCGATTGGTTAGCACAATTATCATTTTTTCTCACTACGTTCATGAATAATGTAATTAAGTGCACTATTCAAACATCTTCAACTATTCCCCTAACTCAATTCCGCGCTCTTTGATGCGCAACAACAAATGCTGTAAAAACCCATATGCAACAATAGTAACACTTACTGTAGTGGGTTTGATGGTATTGTATGATGGAGATATTACTAAATGTAATGTATGAGGCCAGCTGTGAAGGCTCCTGAGATAAAATGTAGTTGTGAATTGACAGAAGGCCTTTCTTGCTACCACTACGACCTCACACTTATTTTTTTTCTTTCTAATGAATGTATCTATGTAAAATGTCTAGGGTAATGATATGTAATGTGGTGTGATAATTATAGATACACCCACAGATATTTAAGCAGACTAATAATATTAACAAATGTTAAAATACACTGAACTAACTCACGTGTGTAAAATTTTTGATAGAATTATATTACATTTATTTGTTCTGGATCAAGTTTTATGTTGACCAGAACTTTTTTTTTAAAAAAAAAAAGGATTTAAAAATTATGAAAGAAATGCATGTAATGTTACATAATAAATGCAAGAGTGTACATATATAAGTACTAGACTAGTTAGTTTTATTAAAATGTTCTAGTAGTCATCTACTTGGGAGGATAGTTAATGCTTGTGCTGTTGGGGTGGCCTCATCACACCTGTCTATATTGACTACACAGTGTCCAGTAAATTGCAGGAATTTTATGGGGTATTAGCAACTAAAAGGCGTTGGTGAACTTCCAGCAGACCAGAGGCTCACTCATCTTGCATATGTAGCTCTGGTGCTGAAATCTGGTGGTCCCACCTCTCCGTGCTGGCGGGCAATAATAGTGGTCTCTGTCACAACGTACTGCACAGATACACTCGAGTAAGATCACCAACTGAATGGACACCGCCTTGTTGACAGCTGAAACTCACAGCTCTGCAATCAAAGTATTGGCTATGTGTCAAAATTCTATTCTCTACCCACGTCTGGACACAACACGGACACAACAACCACATCATACAGACAGGTCAGATCTCTCTGACCAAACAGCACATTTACCATGGTGGTTTTACATCAGATAGGTCCTCCCAGACTATAGATTCTGAAAAATATTTATTAGTTTCCTTCCCTAAAAGTGGATAGGTAATATGTTTCATTATTCTCAACACTTGATCTGTCTTTCCTAACCCTTGCTGGAGTTTATGTATATTGTTGGTCCCTAGACCCTGACTTGGGCGGGGGGTCTAGAGCAAATCCCTACTTGTTTGTAAGGCTAGATTTCGATATGGCAGTATCAAATCACTCGAACATTAAACAATATTCAAAATATACAAAGAAATAATTTCAATCTTACCAGATTATGAATAAAGAACACAGAAATGCTAGCAAAACTCAGCTGAGCTGCTGGCTATAGTATGGCGTCCCTGAACTATTTCACTTTCTTTCATTTGGAAATCACCACACTTTAAAATACTGTGTCTATCATCGAACAACTATTGAGGAATGGCCCCACTTGCGCGTCTGAGCGCCGATAAAATGATTGTCTGTGGCCAATCACTGCCTAGGTTTATTTGAAATTCAAATTTCCTACCCTAAAGTCATTTCAGTCATGCTTCAGTCAAGTATGGATGTTTATCTGTTAGTCTGTCCGTCTCTACTTGTTTTTTTCAAAACGTACTTGATTTTTGAACCAACCTTTCTCTCCCCTCCAAAATTTTGTCGTTAAAAGTTATATTTAGACACAGCTCCCACCAATGTCCCTTCGCTTCCCTACTAAGTAGATTTGAACACCTGCGTCTCGAGGTCGTGTTTTTTTGTGCAAATAGCGACACTTTTTATTCCATACAGTCTGTCGTTGATGTGAACAACACTGTCTTTTGTCATTATCTTCAATATTATCTATCCGTCTGTAAAATTAAGAACATATTAGTTCACTGCTCAGAATGGGCCATCCGGCCAGCTAATTTTTATATTCCTAACATTAATATTACGAAAAAGTTACTTTTTAATTTTTGTAATATTCCAAACATCCGCGTTCTGCCGCTGAATTCAAATCAAAGGCTTGGTATCGCAAAAGCGACCAATAAATGACTGTGGCGTAACATATCCAAGGTCCCTTCTGTCGAGTTCCTTACTTTATGTCAACTTGGGAAACGTGACTTTTCTCCGTTTCCCCCCCAATTGCGTCTCCTTAGCCTTTCTAGTCTCACGCAATCTTTCCAGTCATATTTTTTTCCTTTTTATCCGCCGTTCCCCTCCTGTCTAGCAAGTCAATTTTTATGGAGGGTGATGACCCGCGGTCTGGGCGATCATGTACTATCAGCAGCCTACGCATTATGTTTTTATCCTTACATGTTATCTTTGGAGGTATTTTACCGTTGTATCTCTGTCAATTTCACTACACTTACCAAAGAAGAATGCGCAAATGACGGTGTGCACAAAAATATATTTATAGAATGTATGATCCCGTAAACACACATTGGGATCCTCGCTGCTGCTACGTAGTTCGTGTACTGTGGTGATCACAGTGGGATTTTTGGTTATACTTTTGAATAAGTAAAATTGCCGTTAGGTATTGCTCCTTTTGAATTTAATTCCCGTCTTATGACGGACTTTTACACTAGTAAATAAATAAAGCTCAATAAATTCCTTAAATGTAAATTTAATTATTGTGAATGAAATGCCGCCGTAGAAGTAGTAGTAGTGGTGGTGGTGGTGGTAGTGGTGGAGGCGGTAGCAGCAGTAGTAGTAGTAGTAGCAGCAGCAGCAGTAGCAATAGCCGCTTCAGTCATGGCTGACTAAGGCATTGATGTGCCCCTGAGGTGATAGCCCTTAGCTGTTTTTGTTTTGTTTTATTTTTTCATGTTGTTCCTTCCGGTGTTTTCTTTTTTCTTCTGCTTGTTGTGAGAGCTTATTTTCTTTTCACTAAATCTGAGATGACTCTGAGGGAGCATCGCCACGTAGTGCTACCGACAGCTTCAACGTTCCAGGTTGTTGGATTTATGTGCAGTGCCTTCATGTCTCTCTAGCTCACATCTTTGAACCGCGGCTGCGGTCGCCTAACTGGTTTTTTGGTTTTTGTTTTGTTGTTTTGCAATCTGCCAGTTATCCGTAGAAGATATCTTTAGGGATGTGACCATCTTCCATGCTGCGGACATGGCCAAGCCAGCGTAGTCTGCGCTGTCTAATGCCGTATTCCCCATTAAATATAACTGGTCATCCTTTTTTTTTAATTAAATAAAATTTTGCCTCGAATTGGCGAGGCGTGTCCCGTTCAACCTAATCGGTTATATTAGGGCGCATGTTCAACTTGTAATCTAAGCAATAGAATGTATGGCGAGTTTATTATCTGCTTTTCAGTGCATTTGGTCAAAACAATACAAGTGTTTCCTAATTTTTGTTTATGTACTTGATTTTTTTTTTTTTTTTTTTTAGGCCGCAAACGGCTCCTGGGTCGACCCAGCCCCAACTAGGTGCCAGAGCAACTTCTGGGAAGGTTAAGGCGGCCGGCGTGATGCTGACCACATCACCCCTAGTGTGCCGGATGGTCAAGAAAATATGGGCCTAACACCATATTCCCAATATGCCTCAATGGGCGTGTAACGGGATCCTTTACCCTTACCTTTTACTTGGTTCACGTGACGTGATTCAAATAGTAGCCGCTTTCAGTAGTAACTGACTATGAAAATTCGCCCCTGAGGTGATAGCCCTCAGCTGCTTTGATTCTCGTGTTGTGCCGACACCGAAGCGTGAAACTGGAGTGTCCTCTCCATGGCGCGATCTTGGGCACGGTAATATGTAGATCAAGCTGTTGATCTGACGTGATACAAATATCCTCCTAAGTACCGTCTGGTCGTTTAACGGGATGTATATATGCACGCGATATTCTGAAGAAAGGAGAGGGAAAAAAACATCAATCCATGAACTAATTTCTCGGGTGCATCTATCTACCGGTATGTCTAATCTAATTCTCATACAAGTCTCTGTTTACACGAGGTCACAGCGTACATACGATCAACAACGCAAACAAGTCGTATATCGAATTCCGTAAGTACATTTGAAATATGCATTATTTGGTTAATGGATATTCCACTGCGAGGAAGAGTTCACTGACGAATAAGCAGTGCACTCGAACCCTTCGACCAAAGCTCTGTTCGCAAACTTTTTTTTTTAACATACGTGGAAGCCCTTAAATAATTTTTATTACTATCTGACTACTATGGAAACTTGGATGTATAGAGGCATTAATGTACCAACACAAACTTTTAATAAGAAGTGCAGTTCCAACACTCCAAAATTAATGTTATTAAAATTTATTACTGAAGAAAATACTATATATATATATATGATAACTGACTATGGGAATGCGCCCCTGAGGTGACAGACCTCTGCTGCTTATTTTCCTGGTGTTCCTTTCGATGTTTTCTTCTCACTTCTGCTTGTTGTGTGAGCTTCTTTTCGCCCAATCTTAGGTGGCGCCGCAGGTAGCATCACAACTTGGTGCGATCGGCAACTTTCCTCCCACGTTTCTGGATTTATCGTCCAGTGCCCTCGTGTCTCTCTTACACACATCTTTGAATCTCAGCTGCAGTCGCCCAACTGTGTGTGTGTGTGTATGTTTATATATATATATATATATATATATATATATATATATATATATATATATATATATATATATATATATATATATATATATGTATATATATATATATATATATATATATATATATATATGTTATGATTAAAATTCATCACGATTATGTCGATATAATAGTTGGCTCGACAGGGCTCCTTTTCTGATAATTTTATACGGACTTACTTATTAATAAAGGAAGTGACGTCATACCGATATGGTGTAAGGGCAGACGCGAACATTTTGAAGCAGAGGTGAGGTGGTCGTCTGCAGTAAGAGATGCGGCTGGTGTTTGAATGTGAGCGGACGTATATGTATTGAGCTCCTGCATCATTTCGTCACCAGGCCATCAATATACTTAGTTGAGGTGTCCCTGGTTTATTATAGTCAGGAAATGTATGCCTATTCATGAAGATGTCCTATGGACTATTAAATATAAAGTGTGTATGATTGCCATTGACCAGCGTTTGATAGTGAACGGACTGGACAACTACTTATTACTGCAGTTGCCTTTGGGAGAGAACTGATTTCATGGAGCTTTGTGTCAAGTATAATAAACTGCACATTTGTGAATTGTTGAGGAGGTGTTTGTCAGCTCACTGCAGTTATGCTGATTCGTGTTGTTGGACTGTCCCCTAGTGTCTACCTTGGCCACGGAGACCTTCTCCGGAACTTTTAATAATACGACACGCATCAATATATATATATATATATATATATATAGTGTTGTTGATCGGAATCAACATTTTTACGCTTCGGGCCAACCCATAGGTGCTCAGTCTCCCTCAGAAAATGTCGAAGTGTGTGAGTGCTAACTCTTCCTGTTGCGCGCTGGTGGTATACACGCCGGATGCATCCTTTCATACGTCCATCTCTGCTGGTCTTACGTTTGATGCCAAATTCTAGCAGTCTTAGCCTTCATGATTCATCCATTGCAGTGTTATTCTCTAATAGGCGAACATTAGTTTCCCTCAGTATCTCTCCCTTATCCGCATCCAATGCAACTCCTTTGTCAGCTCTTGAAGCTAGTCTGTCATTTCTTTCATTACCGCGTACCCCTGCATGACCAGGACAGCTTGTATCGTGAGTCTGATACAATAACTGCCCTTGTTAATGAAGTCTCAGACAGCCACCTTAAACCACCAGTAACTGCCTCTACCTCCATTCTCATGCTGAAGGTTGTTATCATATAAGCCCCGCTATGTTCAGCGACGATTCTGCCCTTTACTCCAGCAGAGAAGCCCCACCCTGATGTCTCACCATGGATAACAAACCCATCAGTGTACACAATGGCAGCATCATCCCCAGCATGATCATTTAACAGTTGATCAATATCCAGCTCAGCCCTCCTATTGGCCCAAGTTCTGCACTCTCTTCCATGGCTGATGATGACTTGCTGGTAGTTAGGCCAATTCTCATCTGACTTACTCCACTCTTCCCCTTTGAATATATTTTCAACTGTGGTCATCTGCTTAATCGTTGCTTCTGCCTGTGCCATCCATGACATCACCCGTTTTTTTTCTCGCTCCCTTAATGTCAGCTAAATTTTCCATGCAGGGTTTTATTTACTCGCATAAAGGCTTTTGACTGGGCCATCGCATATTTGGATCTAATCGACAGTAATCCAAGCATGTTCCGCATCGTCACGATGGGAGTATCTCGTGTACAGCCTAAGGCTGCATGCATCCCTTCATTTTGAATGCGTTCCAGTGGTTCACATTGTGATATTGACAGCTTATATATATATATATATATATATATATATATATATATATATATATATATATATATATATATATATATATATATATATATATATATATATATATATATATATATATATATATATATATATATATATATATATATATATATATATATATATATATATATATATATATATATATATATATATATATATATATATATATATATATATATATATATATATATATATATATATATATATATATATATATATATATATATATATATATATATATATATATATATATATATATATATATATATATATATATATATATATATATATATATATATATATATATATATATATATATATATATATATATATATAGAGAGAGAGAGAGAGAGAGAGAGAGAGAGATAGGGGAGAAAAAGAGACATATAGTCATGCAGACGGACGAACGGACAGACAGACAGACTGACGGACAGACGAATGGATGGATGGATAGATGGATGGATGGATGGATGGAAGGATAGATGGGTGGATGGATCAGCATAAGACAAGTTATATGTACTCTAACATCTGACTCGCATTCCCGGCTAACCATTGATCGAGATCATGAAGAAATTGTGGGTTACTTAAATTTAATATCAGCTGCATCTACTAAATAGTGCTTTACAAGTGCACATAACAGCAGAATCTGCCACATTTTTGCTTCCTTGCGTTTATGGACTGAAGCATCAAAATTCCGCAGCAAAAAGTTTCAAATCAAGCCCAGAACACACGCTGCAAAACGCTCACATGTGACCAGAGATACAGACACGGCAGCTGTTTTCTCACAAAGATAACTTGGATTATCAGCCCTTGTCTACATAAAGAAGAAAACGAACACCCGCCTAACGCAGGCCAGATGTGATAAATAAAGTTATCCTTATACCAGAACAAGATATAAAGACAGTTACGTCTTACCTAGAATAGTGTATCTGTTTAAGTTGGTGCACAGTTCGAGTCCAAAGCCAGATGGGGGTTGTCTGGTTATGGGGGTGTGTGTGCGGGAAGTAGGAGTGTACAGCGGGAAATAAGAATTCAGATGTTGTTGTAGTTATTTCCAGAATGTTTTAAAAAGGAAACCAATGATATAACGAGAATGTCCAAGAAGATGATAACAGACGTTTGCGTTGTTTTGTTTTGAATGAGATGAAATAAATGTTTGTTTGTTTGTTTGTTTGTTTTTTTAAGGGACGAATATATTATTTATTTCTAATTATTTTTAAACATCACTATACCAACATCAGCCATTTCCGACTATGGGTTATATCATTTTTATTTATTGTTACGCATTTTATTTAGTTATTGCCCTCCTACCGTTCTGTTTTCGTTCGATGAACGAGTACTTTTCTAGAATTCCTTTTAAAAACACATTTGAAAATTAGTGCAGGAAATGAACAAGAAAAACAAGGGAAAGAACTGAAAGAAATGTAAATAATGAAATATGACACTAAGTAATAGAACTTGAGCAACGAATTTAACGAATTTGTTAGTCATTTGATACGTTTTATACGAAAGTTTATTGATAGTACATAACTCCTTTCTGAAATTATTAAACCAAACGATAACGTGAAAATAAAATTTACTTTTTTATTTTGGACGTACACTTGAAACTAAATAGAAGTACATCGTGCCAGTATACAGTGGCGGATCTACATTTTGAGGGCCCTAAAGCTTGAACTCTTGGAAGGCCCCCTTTTTATTAAACAAAAAAGACAATTGTTGGGGAATAGGAAAGAAACTTATTATAGAGAAAACGACTTGGGGGCCCTGAAGCTTAAGTTTCATTAGCTTCATAGTAGATCCGCCTCTGCCAGCATTTATTTATTTTAACAATATTTCCATTGATATTATTTGTTTGTCCTTTTTAGCTGTTAAAAACATACAAACAAATATCACGGAGAAGCTTCACAAAATTCTTGATAATGGCGTGACATCATTTACACTACAGAAATAAAATTGATCACGAAACAGACATCGGCCATTTCCGTCCACTAGTTATATAACATTTATTTATTGTTATGCATGTTACTTACTTCTCGCTTTCTTTCCATTCTGTTTATGTTAGTTTGTCCCTGACGAAGGCCTTGTGGCCGTAACGTTGTTGTTTTTGTTTTTTGTTTTTTTTTTGTCCTAGTAAGACGCATTGCCTATTTCTGTTTACCTGACAATGTGTATGTAATAGTTATGATGGCATCAGGGCCGGATTATGATGGCATCAGGGCCGGATTAAGAATTCCTGAGGCCCTAGGCTATTAAGATCTTTTGGGGGGCCTCTCTAATCTTCTAAAAGTAAAACTAGAATAAAACTAATAGATTTCAGATAAATGTTTTTATTATTAATATGTAATAATTTTCTTTGTTTAAAGTTTTCGTTACAACCCCTAGATTTTGTTAAAGGTAGTCGGACCCCTGCGAAGAAAATACAATTTTTTTAAAAAGGGGAAAAAGCAGGTGTGAACGTAGCTAACAGACTAACTGTTGTACAGATACTATTACGCTGCACGCCCGAGCGTACTATCGTATCGTGCACGTGCCGTTGCTGTATAGCTCTGTGCATTATGATTCTGTTGCTGTATAGCTCTGTGCATTATGATTCCGTTGCTGTATAGCTCTGTGCGTTATGATTCCGTTGCTGTATAGCTCTGTGCATTATGATTCCGTTGCTGTATAGCTCTGTGCATTATGATTCCATTGCTGTATAGCTCTGTGCATTATGATTTTGTTGCTGTATAGCTCTGTGCATTATGATTCCGTTGCTTTCTTCTCGTGGGCCCCTGTAAGCCTAGGGCCCTAGGCCCTTCTTGTCTAGTGGGCCTAATGAATAATCCGGCGCTGGGTGGCATAATGACACGATCACTAATGTGGAACTGATACACAGACCAGACAAGTACCTATGGAACAAGAGATGAGAAGAAGTTGCTGTAGATGGATAGGACGCACATTGAGGAGACCTGGAGATAGTCTTACAACGCAGCCATTATTCTGGAATCCATAGAGTAAGAGATAGAGTAGAAGGAAACCCAGGATTACATGGAGAAGAGAACTCAAGACACACGTGAAAGAAATGAGGAAGGCATGCAGCTGATGGAACAGGGCAAGAAGATGGCATAAGGCTGTTGGACGCCTATGCCCCTCCGGGAGCTAAATGTTGATAGTGAGAATGATATGTGTCATGATTGTTAGGATGAAGATGTTAGTAGGAAGATGATGTGTGGCGTGATTGTTAGGATGACGATGATGGTGGTGCTAATGATATGTTATGATTGATAGGATGACGATGTGGGGTAGTGAGGATAATGTGTGGCATGATTGTTAGGATGACGATTTTGGTGGTGCAAATGACATGTTATGATTGTTAGGACGACGATGTAAGCGGTGAAGATGGACAGAAGCGACTTTAGTTGACATTCGATTCCCACTACCACTATGATGAAACTAAAGACACACGTGATTGGGAGGCCGTATCAGGTTGATCCCCAATCAGATCGTCTTGTCCTGGCTTTCATACGCTGAAACTGGCTTACCTCAGACGTGAGGACCGAACTGACCTCAGACAAAGCCACTAATTTGATACTCAACAAAATTGGAACCTATTGAGTGTTAAGGTTCTCGACGTCCCCAACTTACAGAGACAAATGATCCTCGTTTATTGGGAGTGTCAAGGATTGGAACCCAAGAAAGATGCGACGATTTCTTGAGGATAATTATGATAACTGCTTGTTAAAGAACATTTTACTTGGGCTTCTAGGTAAAAGAAGTGGTTGAGTGAGAAGATCGTATGAGATTTAACGAGGGAGCATGAAAAGAAAGAGAGATAAAGGAGAAAGAGAGAGAATGAGAGAGAGACAGAAAGAGATAGAGGACAGAAAAGGGGTGAGGCAGAGAAGATAATAGCGCAGAGAGAAATGGGAAGAGACAAAGTGGGAGAAAGAAAAGGGAGAGACAGAGATAATATATAGAAGAGAGAAAGAGGGAATGACAGACGGAAAGAACGAACGAACTTTGTTTTCAAGGGGTTAAGAATTGGGCACGCAGGCCAGTCTAACATTCTGCCTTCTTCTCTCTCTCTCTCTCTCTCTCTCTCTCTCTCTCTCTCTCTCTCTCTCTCTCTCTCTCTCTCTCTCTTTCATTTTGCATACTGTGTCCTTTCATTCCCACATGCTACTTTAAGCATTATTTAAAGGTATAAATAAATAAGTAAAGGCAATTAGAGGGAGATAGAGTGCAGAAGAAAGGAGAGACAGAGAGAGGAGATATAACAATGAAATGAATCACGCAAAGTTATTCAAACATTGTTAACAATAATAATGTGCTTGGTATAAAATTCTGTAGCGTCTGAAAGGGAAGAAACAATCACAACAGATTTCGGTAAATTTCAGAAACGGCGCGCATTGTAATGCCCTTTGAGCGGAAGTTATCTTTAACACTCTGTGGTGGGTTTAGATGTTATGAAGGTTGGTGTTGTATTTAATTTGTAACTGAGTGAGGTCAAGCTGTGAAGGCCCCTGAGTCTAACAATTGATGGGGGGTGTTCTCAGGGAACCTCTGTGCTACCACCCTAAGATCTCACTCAGAGTTATATTTTACTCTTAGAATAAATGATGACTTCGTCTAACTGTCTAGGGTAATGTAAGTGTGGTGTGATGGTAACCCCATACACAAGCACACACACATAGATATTAAATTCTATGATCAACTCAACTAACACAGTGTTTTAAATTTGGTATTTAACTAATCTTTTTACAATTTATTTAGTCCTGAACCTAATATTATTTTGGTCAGGACTATCAAATCAAATGAAATCAATTTATCTACATGCAATTCAATTAAACAAAAGGGGACAATCTGTCCACGCACATAATTTAAATTCTAATAATGGTGTTAATATATCTCTACTACTGTTTAACTGGTACTAGATGGCGGGTTGGGGTTTGTACATCAACCCCTGACTTTATTCACAAATATTCTATTCACTTTAGTGGGTGGAAATAGATTGTATTTTATATAATTATATTATTGTATGGTAGATAGTTGATGAATAGTTCCGTCCCAGGTCTTATGCACTTATCTGGCACGTGAAGCTAGATGATAGTTGTCTTTCCAGCCAACGGCCACTGTCTCAATCTTCCTGGGGCAATCTTGGTAGAGAGCTTGTACCAAGACTACAGTTCCAGTGGTAGAGAGCTTGTACCACTACAGCAAACTCGCCTTTCACAATGTTTAATATATTCAGGAAGCGGGCACTAGCATAGTGCCAGTAAAAAACCCTGCAACATGAAGATTATGGTTTGTCTTAACATAATATCTAATCCACCAACTTCACAATTAATAATGCATTCAAAATAAAAGAACAGGGTCAGATCTCTCTGACAAACCCAGCTCATCCAATCTAGATTGATGGAACAACTTGTACCAGTTTTCTTTTTCCTCTCCCCTAATGGCTGCAACACCTCTGCCATTATCCTTGATCTTTTTCCATAAAATATGATGGGTGATATGATCCTTGATGACAACCTATATAATCTTTTGGATCTACCTCTCTGGTAGTTTGTTATATGATGGATCAACCTCTAGGCCCTGCATAAGTCTGCTAGGGACCTATGTACTTACAGTCGTAAAATATTTTTTCATATGGCAGTATCTCACACTCAAATTTTTAAATAAAATATTAATAATTTCGTTCTTACCACAAATTCAATTAAATACACACAGGTACGATGATTTGGCACAAATTTAGCTGTGCCGCTGCTAGACTATGACTGCTTTTCTTTAGTTATGTCTTCATTATATGGTGAAGCAAGTCAAACTTCTGGTCTATCAATCGACCTGTTTAAGGGAACGTTTTTCTTCAAATGGCGTCCAGTCTTCCAATTTTTTTCTCAATATCCCCTACGCTGGCCAATAGAAATCGGCGTCTATCAAATTTTGAATTCAAAGTTAAAAAACCCCACTGCAAAAATACTGTGTGTTTTTCGGTACGTTGGTTAGTCTGCCTTAGGCTTCACTTGCAAAAATATATTTTTAGTTTCGGGCCAACCAATAATACCTCTCTCTCTTCCTAACTACACCCAATCAAATTACATGTACCCTCTGTCAGAAAATACGCTACAATACAGGAAATGAGGGATGTGTGTGTGGTTATACATTTCCACTGCGTGAATATAAGGCGATGCAAGTATTGGCCTTGCGTCGTATTTTCAAATCTGCCAAAAGCCATCTCGCGCGTTCGTTACAATTTTTGATTCCAAACAACGCGTGCTGATGGTAGCATTCTGTCGCTCCTTTCCCCTCCTTCGTGTCTCTCACTCCGGCTAGAACAAAAATTACGCCTCGATTTGTTTCTACAGTAAGGCCTATTGAAAGCGATACGTTTGCAGGCGGGGCGAAGAAGCTAATCGCAACCTAATATTTTATTTCTACCTTATTTTGACTTTATACTCTATAATGTTTTATCTAATTTATCGATTGTATTGAGGATATCACTACACACTCGTTAGCATCATCTCACGTAGAGGCCAACAATCTACTTTGTTCAGATTTCATTGATCTCTTCGCAAGTAACGCGTCAAGAAATAACAGAAAAATTTAATAATTTAGCTTCACAGTAAAAGAGATACAAAATATCTTTTCGTTCGTTATAATTTTAAAATTCTGTTGAAACTAAATACAGAAACCCGAATGTTTAAATTATTCAAAATATCACCACAGGCAGTAATTAAGGCGGCCGAATTTTTATTCCACTCCTCAATTTAAAACCAAGAGATTACAGCCTTCCG